>JAJIYU010006292.1:0-20848 GCA_030144865.1 Tinospora cordifolia
TGGGCACTACACTCACTTCCCCTACACCTATGTATTGTGATAACCAAAGTGCTATTCAGATTGCTCACAATTCAGTGTTTCATGAACGAACAAAGCATATTGAGATTGATTTTCATTTCACTCGCCATCACTTGCAAGCTGGCACCCTTACTTTACCATTTGTACCCTCCTCTTTACAACTTGCAGATCTTTTTACAAAGTCCTACTTTACTCAGCGGTTTCGTTTTCTTGCTGGCAAACTCTCGCTGCTTGTTCCACCAGCATCTTGTGTTTGAGGGGGGATATTAGTTATATATGGTAGTTTAGGTATTCTGTATTTTAGGTATTCTGTATGTAAGGGCTATATAAGCCTCAGTCTAAGTTTTGTATTTTATTCTTTTGTAACCCTAATAAGACAAATTCCTTATTATCATTTACTATTCTCTATCTAAAGAAGTTAACCTTCTTGGTTCATAATTTTCTTGCTCTATTCCATCTCCGGCAAGTCCTTGAACGCAGTAAGAACACGGTGCATGTCAGTGAATGCAGGCGGCCATATTTTCGGCTACGGGTTTTATGGACCGTAGACAATTGTACAGGCACTCACGCCACAGAGAGTGCTCAGTTCGCTAGTCTTTTTCATCAACCCCTTCTTCCTATTCTTGAAGGTCGCTCTTCTTGCAGAGTCATTAACTACCCGTGCAAGGTTCACCTTCTTCCTAGTTATCGTTGGGGGGAAGATCCTACTTGAGTTCGGTCACAAACATAATTGATTCAAGAGATACGTTAAAATAAAATTAGGAAGATTTCGTCAGATTACGGATGGAGTAAAATAAGGATTAATGATTAGAGAGATTGATGGGGTCTCAAGTAGCTTTTTCTTAATTGAGAGTGTTTCCTTTATGTCACCAAGGATTCGCCATTGCTCTGCTACTTCTCGTTAATTTTAGTCCAACGTAGCAATTCTCCATTGAAATACACATTTAAAAAAACAGAAAAAATAAAAAAAACATAAACTCCATTAGCTACAAATCTGATATGGCAGATGTGACATACATTCAAACCATGGAACACATCTTAAACCGCACACAGTTGAAATATATGTCACATGAAATAAGTTGTGCCTTTTAATGTACGTTATTTTCTTGCAATTAGCATGATTTCGTTTACAAGTTAAAAAATTTTAAGGTGCTATAATTATATTTTTATGCAGCTGCATTATCTATTATCAATGATTGACTAAGTAACGTATGGATCTTAAAATATATAGGTTTTCATTGTATGATTAAAAAAAATAATAATAATCTAAGTACACAACTAGGATAAACTACAAATATTTAAGAAAAATAGACCCTCCATGAACAAATACTATTTGCATTAATTATTACAAATAAAGATTCATCTTGAAGGAAAATAAAATGTTGACGGCGCATAATACTTGTACAACTACGTCAATATTTTGAAGGAAAATTTTAAAAAAAAAAAAAAAACACTCCCTGAATTGCTATAATTATACAAGTACGTCAATATTGCTATAACACTCGACTTACTTTCAATCTTGTCTTTAAAGAGGATATTTACCATTATTAATATAATGCATAATTACATTAATGAAGGCGCAGACAGGTAATTACTTTTAATTTTATTAATTAAATTGTTTCAAATAATGTGTGAATAGTATTTGAGACATTAACATGAGGGCATCTTCCGCTCAGCATTGAGTTAGCAGTGTATTAAAAAATAAAAATAAAAAAAATTATTACAACGTATTTAATGCGCTGCAAAAGGTGTTGAATGCTCGGTCTTCACGGAATGAACACAGTTAAAGTCTTCTTTTTTTTAAAGGTGATTTGGCACCTTCGCTCAATGCGCCTGTTGAAGGTGCCTGATAGTCTGGGTTGCATTCTAGACATTGGGATGGACAACAATAGGGCCACCATGGGCTTGTATTCACCCAACCGGTACCTCTCGCTCGTGTATCATCGTATGATTGATTACATGACAAGCCCACGATAATTCTCTCAATCAAACTTTAATGTAGTTCTCATTTTTAGACTTTTCAACTTTGACTACTAATACGTTTTTTAAAAAAATAAATAAAAATAACTTCTTTTGATAAGAGAAAACTGCAAACTAAGACTTCCAATATATATATATATATATATACTTTCTTTATTTTAATTAGAGAAAAATACAAACTATTTCTAGATATTTGATAAGAAATACTTTCAGTCATAAAAATAAAAGTTTTAAAAAATTTTCATCTTAACAATATATAAGTTCTTTGAGACTTTCTATTTTCATACCCAATAATATCCCTACCAAACAATCTTTTGAAAATTTACTTGATTGAATATAAAATATTTAATAAAATATATTATAATTAGTTATTCTTCAAATTAGTTTACAAAAGTATTTTCATACAAATTATTTATTTTTCACTCTGAGCAAATTTTTATGAGTAAATAATGAGTGAATAAAAAAAATTTCCTCATTGTTTTTTTTTTTCACAAAACAGAAAAATAAATTATAATTTTTCATAAAAATATTTATTTTCTCGCTGACCAGAAGCACCCTTTAATTTAACATACTGTTTTGGGTCTGCGCTGCTTTTGCTCTTATGAATGCGGTCGCGATCTTAATACTGCAACTTGCTTGTCATTTTCCTGGGAACAATTTCAAAACTTGCCGCTCTCAACGTTTCGACGTTCTATACGCCTGTGCTGGGGTTGTTATCTTGTGCGAACTCCTGGAAGAAATTTAGATTTTGCTGCTCTCTAAAACCCTAGTGAGCGATCTTCTTTTTCTTCAATTTCACTGTAACTTTTGGTATTGCTTTTGTAACAAAATTGAATTGGGGATTTCCTGAAACTCTTTCCATTTCGGAGCCAGTTTCTGCTCGTCTGCCAAGAATAAATATGAAAAATATTTGACATTGCTTTAATTAAAAAAAAAATGACAACGTTGAAAATCTAGTAAAACACTGACTACCAACTGCTTCTGAAATGTCTATGATCTAGCTAGGGCTTAGATAGTCTGTCAATACATGCGTTTTTACTAAATATGCTGTACATTCGACCTAATTGCATTTATTTTACGTGAATGTATGCTGGAATCTATGTTCATATGCAAGCTACTGTTGATTTTTGCAGGGGTGGGGACAATGAAGGTTAAAATACTGCGTATCCTTTACTGGGAGATTCTGAGCTTCCTAATATGACTTGTTACTTAGTGAATTTAGTAGTTTTCTTTGTATCTTAATTATTTTCTTAGTTATTTTATTTGTTACTATTGATTTATTTTATTCCATTGATAGATATTTTGTGGTGAGCGTGTCACTTTGAAATTATGCACGTTGTACATCTCACTTTTCGCATCCTATTTAAATCTCCAATTGTTTCATTTGTACTAAGAAAGAATCAAAACTAAACATGCCACCATGTAATGTCTATGTCAAAGAGTTATGAATCTTCGATAACTACATCCCCTTTTCATACCAAGAGCAAATTTGTAATTAAATATTCAATTAGTTTCCAATTCAAGTCGAACATTGAGCGATAGAGAGATTGACCCATATGAACTCATTTTTCTGGCTTAACCCTCAAATCTTATATTTCCTTGCATCAGAAGACTTTCATCTGCTTCTACCCTAAGATGATTCTTTAGGAAGGTTATTGCATTGCAAAACTTTGTTAAATGTGACCTGTTGTTTGGACTTCTGTCATGGAGAAAAAAAATTTTAATTCGAAGTTGTGGTGCAGAAAAGCACTAGGCTGTGGCTCTAATTCATTATATGTGATTCTGTTGGTCTCCTTCCTTGAATTTTTTGTATACTGAGTTCATTTTTTCATTTTTTATTTTTGGACACAGACAAGATGCCCTCACATATTTTAGCATTAGGCAGAGTCTTGAAGAAAGACTTTGGGTCCCTACTTTGGACAGATCCGAAAATCTTTCTCTTCCCTGTCATTAGCAAGATGATGGTAGGTTGCATTTTTGACAAATTTTGTTATGTGCCCAAAGTTTACTGCCAACAGACCTTAGTGCTTTGCTTCTTTGTATTTTTGGTGATTAACCTTCTATGCTTACATGACTTCCTCTCTATAGTGTCAATAATGAGATCTAAGTCCAGATGGTCTAAGAATTTCCATGTTAGTTCTTACATGTATGTTAGTCAAAATTGTTGTATATACAAGGTGAGCCAGTTATATTGTTGTGGATCCTTGTGTTGTCAGATTGCAATGTATCATGTTTCTCTTTCTCTAGTTTTCAGTCCACTAATTAGGTAATAAGTAGTAACAGGAATGCTCTAATTAAACTAAGATCTTTCTAACGCATAAAGTTCATGCACAAGAAATGCTAATTTTTTAATTGCTATATTGATTTTTTTGAACCAACTTTGGGGGGGCAAACCTGAACTGTATAAAGTTATCTCACTGTCTTAAATGTATTATTATACGTTTACTCAAGGTATATTTTGCAGTATTAATTAAATATGAAAAAGGGAAGTGTTTTGGTTCTAGTGCTAGAGTTATGTTTTTATGTTCTATCATACTTCTAAGGCTGTTTTACTCTCTGCAGCTGCCTTTTTTATTCAAAATTTTTTAATCAAGTCAATGCAGTTTTCCATTGACCTATTCCCTTCCAATATCACTGCCTGATGTCGATCTGAACAGAGTAAGCATTGTCAATCCCTTGCATTCCTTATCCCCTTTCTTTTGAATTTCTTCTAGGCAAAATTGTAAAATTCTCGTTTTTAAGTTTGTGAAAAAAGTGTAAAATTTTCCTTTTTTTGTTCTTTTTTCTTAATATTTTCCATTTTGTCCTTCATAATTTTTTTGAGTTTACAAGATGTTCAGATGCTAACTTATTTTAATCAGGTGGCATGCAGTAGCTTCGTGGACATGGGATGCTCAGGATGAAGCATGTGGGATCTGTAGGATGGCTTTTGATGGTTGCTGCCCTGATTGTAAACTTCCAGGGGATGATTGTCCGATAAGTAGGGCTTTTTTCTACTCCTGGCCTTTTCTATTTGCTTCATTTTTTCATTTTTTTCATTTTTTCATCTGTTCAAAAAAAAAAAAAAAAAATGAATGAGAAGTTGTGATTTAAATATTACATTTATATTTCAAATTACTCCAAAATAGTTATGGAAGTTTTAAGGTGGATGAATTTGGGTGTAGCTGTCAGATTATGGGTTTTTTTTTTTTTTTTCAATTAACAATGTAGTGTTTATAGTTGAACCTCAATCCTTTTAAAGACCTTCATATTTTTCAATCTGTCTTGTTTTCATTTTGAACCTTGATCTGTGGACAATTTATTTGTGAAATATCACATAGTATGCATTCTATCAGGATGATCATGAGAAATCACCATTCATGTTTTCCAATTTCTTTAATTCATCTTTTATATTGATTCTTGTATTGCTGTCTTGCAGTTTGGGGTGCATGCAACCATGCTTTCCATCTTCACTGCATCTTAAAATGGGTGAACTCACAGACTTCTCAAGCACATTGCCCAATGTGCCGTAGAGAGTGGCAATTTAAAGAATGAAAAAGTTGAATTGTTTGTGAAGCTGATTTATGGTGCTTCTGTCATTCCTTATGTATTAGAAGGAAGGTCTGATGAGGTAGATTTTATGTTTTTTTCTCATTTATTTTCTCTCATTGGCCTTTTCATTTTTAATTATTTTAACAGGCAAGTTATTTTGTTTAACTTGTGAAATTCGATGCAAATTTCACAATAAACAAACCTGGAAATTGTTGTACTATAGTTTTTTGTCATTTCCTCCTTTAATTATTGTTTCATCGCCTGGAATTATAAAATTGAATTTGGCAGTGACTATATCTGCCCCCAGCATAAACTTCTGGAATCTACTTTATAAGAAATTTGCATCAATTAAGCTAGGGATGCAGCTGTTTACGTAGTTAGAGCAACATGATGCAAGATAAGGAGACAGAGCAAACGCCTAGTACCAGAGATTATGAAATGATGTGTGATGATGTTTTAAATTACAGGCATAGATTTCACCCTCCTGAACCATGAGCAAATACATCATAATGTATCGTTTGACAAATCAGTGTCTCATTTGGAGAATTACCCGCTTGTTTGATAGTCAATGACACCATATAGGTCTCTACTCATTTAATGCACAATAGAAGAAGATTGATGTATTGGCTGGTTTGTGTTGAAAGTGACTAATCTAGATTGCATTTTGTTAAAGTTTGTTTCTAATTGGGACTCTGGAAATGAAGTATGTGTTAAACATTAGAAGGTTGAATTTGGTTAAATATTACGAGTAGGCCATTGGTTAGGCATTAATTAGAAACCTTTTAACCCCAAACGAGTTGCAACATGGAAGCTTTTCGTGCAAATATGAAAAAGCCGCATTCATGGGTGAGCGAGCAAGCAAAGCATTGCTCTAGATTTCGGCAATTTTGGATCATATGCTAGCAAAATGTGTTCATGTTCTCGTATTTAATTGTTTAGAAGGAATTTCACTTGCGTATTTTTAGTAGACGTAGACATGGAATTTGCCATGACTTTTTGTTGTGGTCCAACTGTTATTGAGGCTTTTGTCTTAGTTTTATATACAATGGCTGAAGCTAACTGTAGTTGGTCAACAAATCATTAATTGATGATGTAATACATATTATTCTAGAAATTTGATGAAGTTGAAAGCTTTCCATGTGTCAAATACAAAAGAAGATTATTGGACAGTAAATCTCTATCCTCAGTGATCAGATGGTTGTTGACGATTGTGAGAGATTTTGAAAATGCATTTTGGTTTGAAAAGATGGAAACGATAGACTTAGGGTGGAAGAAAATTTTGAGGGGTTTGTTGCTGAAAGGGAGGAACTCTAACTACTTGTTCCGGGTACTACACCTTTATTTATATGTACAAGAGTGAGCAATACATGAAGTAGGAAGCTTGAGCTCATAACATTTGCTAATTAGCTTTTTAATCTGTTCAGTAGCTGCCTCAGAACACCTTGTGATGGATCTGAGATGCCATAAATCACAAGTACTTGTTTTAATCTAGATTACAGAGTGGGCAACATTACATTGGGGGATAGCTAATCCTGGGTCAATGAAGCGTGCTTCGGTTTCCAACCTGTCTCACCGCCCATAAATTATTCGTTGATCTTTTTAGTGGGCATAAGGTACTCATTTGGTGGATTCACAGATGATAAAAGAACAGGAAAGCTAATCGAAAAAAAAAAAGAAAGAAAGAAAGAAAGAAAGAATGGAAAAAGAAAAAGAGAACCATGATACTTTGGGCTTAACGGAGGGAGAATGATAAGGAATTGCATTGGAAAGGTTGTGAAAGGACAATCTTTCCAGCGACGATTTGAGGTATATATTTATAAAACTGTCTCAAGTAGCTTTTAAGAAAGAAGATCCGACCGCTTATGTAATTAAGTGTGACCTTCAAGTGGTCATATTCTTCTCCTCCTCCGGGGATGGTAGATGACACCATTAGCATAATCGAGATAAGTTTTTGACGATATAATATGAATTGTGTCAAGAGAGAACCATTTACATTTTTTTTTTTTCTTTTTTAATCCGGAATGTTTACTTGCGCGTTAAGTAGGCTTTTTCCTGTTCTTTAAAATCAAAGTAAATTCACATACTAGGACACCTGTAAACTCACGTGGTATCTTCATTTTGGAAGATGAAGGCCAAAGATGTTTAATTAAATGGGCGGATGGAGGTGACGTGTTTAAATGGATAAACCTTATACCTTTTGGTTCGGGTTGGATGTTCTGACTTTTGACGTGAATCGATTTTTTTGTCGTTGTTTATAGTTGTTGGCTGGCAAGACTTGCTGGTCTCTTCCCCTTTTTCCCATAGAATCTATTGTCGCTGTAAAAATTAAATTGATAATCAGCGGCCATGGAAGCATCAAACGGAGCTCTTCCTATATATATACGTGTCAGTTTTACTTTCTCTCCAACTGTCGTTGGTCTTAACGAGCAAGTATCCCAATAACGGTTTCAAGGAAGGAAATTAATTTTTCCTTTTTAAAAGAAAAAAAAATAAAACCTAAACGACACCTGTAACAAATTAATATTCTCTTAGTTTCTTCCTTCTTCTGATAAGAGAGAAAAGCACGTTTCATTTTAAGTAACTTGAGAATTTTAAGGTATGTATTAGCAAGTAAAAGCTGATTGAAGAGGTTCTGGAGTTCCGTCAGATTAAAGAACTCAGCAGGGATTGAAACGCTTTCAACTAATTTAATTGTTCTGCTGAAATTTCTTTATTTGATTTATTTTGTTGCTGTCGTTTTCATATTATCACCCTCAAATCCGACCCACTGATTTGCCAACCCACTTTTTGATAAAAACGTTGTTTCTTGGTGAGTCACCACTTGATCCATATCGTCAATACTGTGCGAGTGAAAGCGGTGGTCCAACTAATTGAGATGTATACTTTGCATCGGATTCGAGAGTAAAGTCTCTCTTTTTCAGTCTTACCGCTTTGAAGAAGGAAAATAGATTATTGTACCAAGTTGTTACTCTATGTATTTGTATTCATAATCACACATAAGTCAGCAGTGAAGAGTCATTTTGACAGCAGTTTAGTACACATAGAGGAAGAACGGAATAAAAGATTATTTTTAAATATAAAAAAATCGAATAATATAATTTAAGAATAATCTAACATTTTATTTGTTAATTGGATCTCTACATCTAAATTAGGAATAGAATATAACTTCTCAAAATGATTATGTAATGGAGGCTCAATCTTCCAATCTATTTTAATTTTATATTATACATATCATGAGATCTAAGACCGAATATCTCATCCGGCACTTTTTATAATTTATTTTATGATATAAATACAATAGTTTCTATTTCAAAAAAAATGTATTTGTATTCATAATATCTTATATTTTTATATTTATAATTTTTATTATATTTTTAAAATTTTATATGTTTATATACATTATAAGTTTTTCAAAAATATAATTAATTCAGTTCTTTTATCAATAGATAAGCCCCAACATATTAAGAATAATGGCTGGTTATAACAGGAAGTCAGTCTAGGTAGAGTAGGTAGGTGATAACAGTTCCTCCAAAACTAATTCTACTAATTTTTTTCATTTCTCAGTTTTTAACTATTCCCAGCTTACCATGCTTTATTTAAGGTAAAAATTAATAGAGAAAATAAATAAACAAGTAAGCCACTTGGGACTCCAAAGGTGAAAGTGAATCCTGTCTGTAATAAATCAGCTAAATACAGCGACATACACAAACATGCAAATCGAAGAGATCAAATTAAAGAGTACAACAAAATGAAGAAAGAGGGTAACATCACATGATCGTATAAATCAAGCAGCTGCTACCCCTCACAATCAAATAAAGACATATCAAAGAACACGAATCTAACTAGCTCACACCATCCAATAATTACTATTACAGACGGGATTACGACTGCAGCCAATTACAAGCCCCACCGACCACATATCTTCACGCCCCCACCTGCAAAAACCATCCATACGTCAAGCATAATTAAAATTTTATCCAATACACTTGATGACGAGAGAAATTAATAAAGCATATACCTATATACTCTGAGAGAGAGAGAGAGAGAGAGAGAGAGAGAGAGAGAGAGAGGTGAGAGTAGAGCACCAAATTACCGGGCGCGGGCGGAGATTAATTTGTTCACTTAGTGATGGCGTAGACGGCATATATGATACCAGGGATGTAGCCGAAGAGGGTCAGCACAAGACAGATCCAAAACTCTACCTGCAATCAACACCGCTTATGCTTGTAATTAAAGACGGAAACCAGGAAAAGTTACTGTTTGGTGAAACAAAAGTTTGTAAAAATTCGCTTACCTTGCATCCAAACTTCAAGAAAACGCCGAGAGGAGGAAGGATGATGGCCAAGAGGATGTCGATGCAAGTTGCAGTGCCTTCATCAGCCATTTTTTTGAACTTGTTTAAAGGAATTAACTAAGCCCCTTTTCTTAGAAGACTGATAATTTAAGAGAATTGAAGGCAGGACGCAGAAGAAGAAGAAGAAGATAGAGCAGCGGTGTGTTGATTTGACTAATGGATATTTGTTGCTTAGTGGAGCTTGGATGATTGAGGGCGTTGCCGTTTTATACACCTCCAAGCACGTGCCTGACTCGGATTGGCAGATGTTTACCCACGTTCGCTTCGCTGTATGATCCCCTTATGCCTCAGCTGCTCCGCTTTATGGAGTGGGGAACACCTGTTTTTCTCCAATGTCTTGTTATCCCTGTTCATCTCTCACCTTCTCGACACGACAGTTTAAAAACACGTGACATGATACGGTGGCTAGTTTTTTAATTATTGATTAACAGAGGAACTCCACTCTAACATCTCTCGGAGGTTGGAAGCCTCGGCTTTTGCCTTCTGGTACGTGCGCGTAGGAGTGTAAAGTTGAACAAAACACGAGTGCCTGAGAGGGGCGGCAGCAGACAGGATATCATATTCGAATTCGAATTCGGATTCGGATGACTTGAATCCGAGGAAAAGACACGTGTGCCAGAGATTGCAGATTCCACCTGGCCGAGCTCATGCACGGTCGGTGATGAAGTTTTGCCAATTACGTCGCACATGGCTGATGAGGGATCGACCATATACAATACTGACTAATCTTTGCCAACCCTTTAAGCATGGCTAACGTTGCCACTCCATTCCATTCCAAACATTATTTGCTTACCTATTTAATAACTCAAAAATTTTTAAACTATTTAATAACTCAATGTAAATGATACTTGAATAAAACATACTAATGTTACCAAATATTAAGATTAAGTTTAATTAACCTGGTGTTTATACTATAATCATCGTCATAACCTTTTTTCCTTAAATTTTTTTTTTAAATTATCCTTATTTTTTCTGCATAGTTTTCTTTATTTTTAAAAAAAACGAGAATAGTCTAACAAATTAGAACTAAAAGAAAAACTGAGATAGTTGTAGTATTAGAGTAAAATATATTTAATCTTAATCTTCATTAACTAATTGCATAGTCTTTTATTACTTTTGTTTATACCTGATTATAGTCTTGACTATTAATTTACAAAAAAAAAACATATATTTAAAAATAATACCACAACATTTACAAGAGGAATAAATAGATATTACACATTTTAAAGTATGTAACCAAAAAAAAAAAAAAAGATTTAATTATTTTAAGGTGCTAAAAATACAACTATAATAGTTAGATTAGCATGGACCTTAAGTCATTATTCTGCATTAATGGTGATGAAATGAAATTGTTTACTTCCAATATTCTTTATTTAAATTTTCAGTATAATTATCGCCAATTGTACTTTTATATATTTGCAATACCTTAAAATTATTAGATAAATGGTTGACATACACCTTAAGGTGCGTGTCCTTATAAAAGTTGTATTAACATTGTTTTATTTTCCCTTCTTTTTTCTTTGGTGTTCATAATGCAATTATGAAATATTACGAAAGTGGTAACCATCATGTATCTCCCTATAAGTTTTACCAATAATAATGTAATTTCATGTTGACAGTTGCTTGCCTTGATTATATTGCATCCTGATTCAGCAGTCAATTAAGGTTTATAGTAACTAATTTAATGATGCAGTAAAAAGAGTTTGTTGCCTTGTTGATTTCTTAAAATAAAAGTCAATTGGTTTGATCATGGAGAGTGGAGACAACCTTGTTGACGAGTGGAATGGGTGATGATTCATTACAACTGCCCTGGATAGCTATGTCCGAGCAGCAGCCTAGCCCAACTCAAGCTTTACTCCAACAGCTGGTACCAACTGCAACGCACGCCCGGTTAATGGTTGCAGAGACTGTTGCTGCTCTTGGTGTTTGTTCGGCTTTTTTTTTCTTTTGTTTGGGTGGGTGGGAAAGAAGGGTTGTTGGCTGACTACATGAACAGGTTCCGTTAACGATGGACCGGCCCGGCCGCCATGACCAGAGTCAGTGAATACCGTCTCCACAATAGTATAAATGCCCATTTCTTTTTTCACCAAAAGAATTTCAAATAAGTAAGGCCAAGAAAAAGACAAGGTCTGTTAAGATTAAAAACAATGGATTAGACTCCTGGTCATTGCTGTTCCACATAAGCAAATAAATTGGGTCCTTGTAGTATTAATGCACCAGTATTATCCTATCAACATATATTTCAACGTAACAGCAGTGATGGTAGAAGTCAGCTTACGTCTACAGGTAGTATTATTATTACTTTGTCACATGAAGTCATGTGACATTGCAGCAAAAGCAGAACAATTATAATCAAACTTCTCTTCCTCTAACAAGCATATTGCCATGTTGGGAGGCCCGGAAAAGGAGCAGATCTAGTGTTGTCCCATAATTCCACGTTTCAGCTTCATGGTTGGCCCTCCAATTACACTTAACAGAGAATTATCCTCCTCTTCTGAAAATAGATTACCCATATAAATAATCGTAGTATACAATCGTAGCAACCATCTATAGGAAAACAAGAAATACCAAAAATTAGAAAAAAAAAAAAAAAAAACTCTGTAAGATCATATATAAAAATGTCCGAAGAGAGAGAGAGAGAAAGAGAGAGAGAGAGAGAGAGAGAGAGAGATAGAGAGAGAGTCTTGCCTCGCTATGAGAACTGAAGAGTCACGTCAACTTCCACATGGCTAGCTTGTCAAATATATATCATCTTTGTCATTGAACCTCCTCTTCAAGCTACAAAATGCCCAACAGGTAACCAAAAAGGTTGTCATTAGATTGTCATTGTTGAATTGGTTTTCTATCATTATTTGTGCATGTCAATTTTGATAATGCAAGACTTCCACATATATTAGAAGAACTAGCATTTAATGCATTGTCTTGAATCAATACAAACTTCAAATAAAGTTCTCATCACTGGTCAACCAGAATAAACAAACCCTTTTTGGCCTTGTTTGTGGTATATCTCTTGATGTATAATACTGTCACAACTTAAAAACAGAAGTAAAGCAGATTATTTTAAACTGCCTTAGTACGAGCTTTCTATACGAAGGGGAGAGAGGCTAGGTTTTCTCTCATTAGGGAATTTAGCATGGTGAACAATAAAAGACTTGCAAGAGTAATTGCCAGATGTATGAAGGAAAACAATTTCTTAATATTAATGTTGTGTTTGGTTAGAGATTTAGAAACTAAGATACAACTCGAAAGGTGAAAAATTTAGGAAATGACTTTTTGTTGTTCTCTAAAAATGATCCATTTCCTTTGTCAAATCCCAAAAGACTGTTTTCCAATCTAACCAACCAAACTAATTTTTCTTGTTTTTCAAAGTTAAAGTATCGAAAGAAGTTTCTAAATTCCAAAGCAACCAGGGTGTAACATATTCTTCTCCTATCAAAAAATTTTGAAAAAATAACCACCCTAATATGATATACTGGACATTTGTTAATACACATTTCTATTTGAAAACTGCAGTGAGCCATTCCATAAGTGACATTGAATGCCAATAATGGAAGTACTACTAGCTTATCTGCATGAAAGATGAGTACTCAAAATGCTATTTCTCATCAAAAACATCACAAAATTGCAAAAAAGAATTTTCACCAAATTTCAAGATTTTTCTCTGCAAATGTGGAAATTCCTCAACAAAACTAAACATTCAATCTGTGTTCATCTCTGAAATTTATGACTAATATCTCCTACAGCACAAATAAGCTTGTGGCTGAACTTACCGGGCATTCCGCTCCTCTCTTGCATCAAGTGTTTCCACTTCTTCATTTGATAAAAGATCAACAATCGGTTCATACAAGTCCCATTCTTTCCTTTTCCTGATCATAGATTAACACCGCAATGCAATTCTTAAATTATTATGCCAAGGTTGGTCTACTTAATAGATTCCACAAGTTTTTATTTTATTTTTTCGAAAGAGATACCTCAAATCTACAAAACAGAAAACTGCTCGGAACAAAAAGGTCGCTAAAAATTATTTATCATACCGAATGATGCTTGATCTTCCTCCAAATAACTTCATGAGGTCCAAAGCATTTCCACCTCCTTTGCTAACAAAATGCAAAACAACATATTAAAAAAGAGATAATTGAAACAAACACTACTTATTTCCATCAGATATCTCTGTAAGTTTTATATTACAACTAATTCCTTAGTCAATCTTAATTAAAAAATAATCATTGATCCAGGAAGGCATAAGTAACAGTAACAATGCATCAAATGCCAACTGCAGCATACCTGGATGAGATATATTCGGCACCGCGACGACCCTTCTTGCTTACTCTGGTTTCCCTTGCAGAGGCTACACTTTGGACGGCAATCTGAAATTGATATTTGTCAGAGTATATGCCCAATGAAGCATGCTATATTCCTCTCCATGATGAGGCATGAACTTACAAAGTTATAAATTATTACACTCAATACATTTAAAAGTTCAAGAAATACAATAGTGTCACCTCATAAAGGTGTTCCCTAATTGCAACAGCAACGGCTGGCTGCAAAAGACCAGTTTTGGCAACATAATCAGTTTTAGTCATCAAATGATGTACAGAAGAAGTTAAACTGAAAAAAAAATAAAATAAAAAAGAGAGAAGATAAACAAATTTTATGACTTAACTCAGAAGACCATGCTAAGTCTATAAATAATGACCTTAGCAATTACACTGATTATTGAAGTACACAGTCAAACCAAATCATTGTACAAATAGTTCAAAACATCATGAACCCTGCAAATAGATGCAATTTCTTTAATAAATGAGCACATGATCCTCGCTAAAAATTTAGCAAACCTGAAAATATTCAATGAAATATGACACAGAACTCTGATATAGGAAAAGTATTGTTAAATATTTAACAGCCTGTTTTCAGATTCCTAGATTCTTCTATCCAATACATAAAATCAGGTTCTTGTCTAATCTGACAAAATAGACTGATAAGTGCAGTGTATCTCTACCAATACTCTTTCTCACAAAGAGGTATCTCTACCAATACTCTGAACCCGAAGTCATCATCAATTACAGCTCCATCTGGGTTATAAGGGCTTGTCAGATTACCAATGGGATCTACAGAGAATTAAACCCGCCAGAAAACAGGCCATCCTCACTAGAACCATATCCTAATCATTAAGCTAGTTAAATTTCTAAAATCTTTGCACCTTAAAACAATGAAACAGACTACAAAAAGAGACATGCAAATCTACAGAACAGAATGAAACCCAACGATTTGTAAAAAGACCCATGACTCAATTCATTACATAGAGGCAGCAAAGCAAACATTCTAGATGTCCAACAAAGACTCATTTACTACAAACAACACAGCACACAGCCACAATGCCAAAAAGAACCCTTTCAGTGCAAATCAAAACAAAATTAATCAACTCAATAAAGCCTTTCTTTCAACGATATATTGTTGACAATATTTTTGCACTTGCAGAGGGTTAAATAATCAATTAATTATACTGCAAATCCTACAATGCAAATCATAACAAAATTAATTAACTCAGTGAAGCCTTTCTTTCAACTATATATTGTTGGCTATATTTATGCACTTAGAGCAACTCTAACCCATCCCTCCAAATTTTGGAGGGACCACTCCTCCATATTGGGCCCCACTCCCCTCTAAACTTTAATTCATCCCCAACCCATCCTTCTATATTTACACTATTCTTCCTTCTAAAAAAAGTATATTCTAAGAATATTCTTTTCTAATCTTATTTTATATTCATTTATATTATTTTCTTTAAAATTAATATGTCTACATATAAATTTTCTTTAATATATAAAATTAGTTATCAATTAATATAAATTTTTAATATATGATAAAGTTAAATTTACATTATTTAAATTTAAATTATTTTAAAAATATTTAATTAACTTAACATATATATTAAAAAATAAAAAAAAGGGTTGCCTTCTTCAAAGTTCAAATAACAAAAACTAAAATAAACTAAAACAAACTAAAAAAAATTACAAATAAAAAGCTAAAAAAGAGGGGAGCGGTGGGCCCCCACCCCACCAAAATCAAGCGGGAGCTACAGTGCCCCGCTATCTCTAGCGGGCACTGTAGCTCGCCGCCCAATTTGGCGTGGATTGGAGTTGCCCTTATGGAGGGTTAGGTTAAATAATTAATCAATTATACTAGGAACCAGTAAGCAATGAAATCCCTCAATAGAGATAAAATGATGACTCAAAACCCAACTGTAAGGCATAGGTTATATGAATTATAAAAACAATGCTTACGGCAACTTCAGGGTCTCTAATGTCCAAATCCTTGCAAAGAGTTCTTGCAAACTCCTCCGGATCACTCTCAAAGTTGTTTAGGTCCTGCAATACAATAATTCCTAAAAATATTTTTAAGTATAAAACACTGAAAAACATGCAATCTAATAGATTATCACAGATATGAATTACTGATATAATAATAATACCAAACCAAACAAGTGTACTGTAAAAATAAACATACCCATAAAAACTGATCTCGTATAACTGTGTTGTTTACTCGAATGTCAAGCTGCAAAAAAGAACATCTGTCATTCTGTCATGAGCTAAAAAAGAAATGAACCATATCACAGCCAAAGATTTTAAAAAATAAAAATAAAAGATAAAAGATAAAAATTGGTAGATGATAATGAATGGGGTACAACCTTGAGCGGTACAATCTTCTCACCAGTATACATTTCTTGTCCTTCAAAAGATCGAAATTCCGAGAGTTGTGTCTGTCCCAATGATACAATAAAAAGTGGTATTAAAATGAGAAAGGTGCCGGAGTTCCATTAGATGTAAGATTAGCATCTTTTTATGAACAATTGAACACAGGGAATTGCCCAAGTGTGAGAAATAATAAGCAGATGGATCTAGCAACCCTAATTCTCATTTGAATGATATTAGGACATTTCTACTATAGTATCAGACATTAACTGATGTACAATCAAAATTCACATAAAATAAATGTTTCTAAAATTAAGAATAATTTTCTTACATTAACCACCATAACTCAAGGGATTTATCCATCTCACATGACATAAAATATGAAAAATACAGACATTTAACTTGCAACATACTACTATATCATAAAATGCTTGGCAATACCTAGTATAGTGTGTCAGGTTTCCAAAATGTTGTTAATTTTATCTGTGATAAAAATATAGTTTGAAGAAAGGACTATATATTGGAAGCAAAAAGCGTTTTTTTTTTGGCTGGTATTCAGTTAATTTAGAAATCTATATATTGAGAAACAAGCTGAGGTATTGAGAACACGTGTTATTTTAAGACCCTGTCCATCACATTTTATGTTCTTTCTCCTTCACCTTTTTCTTTTTTGTTGGGGCTGGTTTATACCTTGCCTCAAGCTTTCATTTTCCATAATTATTATTAAACATTGCTATTTTAAGAAGAAGAATATCAAGTTCTGTGATTGATATCCTCCTAAATATTAACAAGGTAAATGAACAATATAAAAATTAAGCAAAGCACCAACGTTCTCAAACAAGCTAGCATCAGCAAACCACAGGATCCTTCCTATATATATATATATATATATATATATAGAGGGTAGGTATACCTCCCAGTTTTCCAACAAATATCATAACATACACATACTATAAACTAGGCTTGACTTAGCATTTCATGATAAACACTGAACAAAACTGGACAAGCAGTGGACAAAAATGGCAGAATCACTAATGTCCCTCAAGTGGTCTGGGTTATAATCAAAAACTTGTGGAATTATTCATGACTGCACTTAACTCAAGCTTGAAACATAATAAACAAAATCAACTCTAGCCATCATGCTGATGGTCTAAGTCAAAGTTTTGTGCTCAGCTCAACTTTAAAAGTCTTTTCCTATTTACATGAGGCTGTTAATATAAATTTACTTCCTCCACTTTTCTTTATCAAGAGCTAAGCCGATAAACTTTTGTATAACTTACTTGAATAGATTGAACAATGTGAGTTATGAACGTTGGAGGGAGTTTCAAATCCTTCACTGTCCTTTTTGCAAAAATGCCAACCTCAGAATCTGGATCTTTAACAATATGAAAACATGCAGGCATAGATCGTCAATAGAACAATTAGCGAAAGCAGGTGGACAAGAGAACCGTCTCATTTAATCAAATGACATCTACACATATTGGAAACCAAGTACAACACCAATAATAATGTTTTGCTAATTTAAAGTATTCTTAGTTTACTAAAAAGATTATATGAGATTAAATAGTTTGTGCTCTTTTCTTCAAATCACAGAGGAATTCAGATGTATGATTGTCAAGAAGTTCATGAAAGGTAACACAACTTTTAGTTTCTGGGCACTGTTATTTCACGTGTTTTCTCTATCCACAACATTGTAAATGGTCTTCTTCCTCTATTGTCAACATCAATGATTAACGTTTTTCTTCCACTTAACACTTCTAATAGTTACTGTTATATGTGTCTGTATGTTGTTATTCTCACTAATCTTACCTCCAAAGACTAGTCTCCAAAATATACTCATTTTTTAAGTCTTACCACCCACCTGGCTTAGAATTTAGATTTGGAAATTTATGGAAGTATATGTTCCGATGCATGATGTCTCAATGAAATCTACCCCGTATTGGCCTTGTTTCTAGTGTTGACAAGATTATTGCCAAGGCCCTCTTGCCGAGACTTCACTCTATTCTTAATAGTACAGAAAAGGACACACAGTTTACTTTAATTGAAGTGCCCCAAATTCTTGATGCAGTTTTTAATGTGATTGGCGGTTAAGAAATCAGGATTCGGGGAGGGTGGGAATTCTCTTTAAAGTGGACTTTGCCGTGGCTGACAAAACTGTGGTTTAGGATTTTCTTGAGTATGTTATGGGTAGGAAGGGTTTTGGATCCTCGCAGTCATGTTTAATGATTGACCGAGAGAAAAGTTCAAGGTCAAGAAGAGGCTTAGAATCTCTTTTACAGTTTTCAGTCCATTTGGTTATCAATATTGAGGAGGATGGTGGGAAGAGAGAGTGAACCAGCAGCGGTGAAGGGGTTCCGGGTGGAGATGGCATTGGAGTAGTCCCACCTCTACTTTGTTGATGACACTCTATTCAAAGGGCATCTTTAAAGGTTAGACTATACAAGAGTTTGACATCTCTTCCACATTATCAACTCATTAAATTTTTATCTATTAGACTATCTCTCTTAATGGTTAACAATCGATTAGACTGTACTATATGAAACTCACAATCACATCATCTTATTATTTAAATTAGTTACAATATATAATTTATAAAATACATATTTTTTTCATAATACGTATAATTACATGTAATTATTTAAATTTTTAAAAATTATATTTTTAATTTTAAAAAATTATTTATTCAAAATAATTTGCTTATTTGTTTTTAGAATGTCACTTTTTATTTTTATAAGGAAATTCTTTAAAGGAATATTATTTAATTTTTTTTAAATATTACATTTTATTTTTTGAAGAAATTTAATTTATAAATATTATTGATTTATAATTTTGAAATATTTAAATATATTTTCTGAAAAAATTAAATAATATTTGTTTATATAAATTTTCATTCATTATTAAAAAAATTAGTATTAAAATTATTGAAAAATCCAATTTTATTTCTAAATAATTGACATAAAAATTAATAATTAATATAATCAACAAAATAATTAATAAATTAATATAACAACTTTATGTACATTTATTATAGACAAAGAATTATTATATATTTTTTTATAACGTTATAAATCAAACGATGGTTCTCAAATTGCTTGGTGTTCATGTGGCTTATATTGGTCATCAAAATTTGTGAATCGATAGCTATTTCAAGTGTATTTTTACACATTTTGCATGTCAACGTATTTTACGTGTCTCAATCGCACCATTTGTTCCCACTTTTGTTGCATTTTTTTATAAGCAGATGTACATTTCCTTTCCCTTTCTTTGCACTTGTACTTCTCTCTAAGGCCTTTTGACCGATCGGACAAACTTTAACTGCATCATCATCAACCTCAAGACTTGTATCTTCATTCAATAAAGTTAATAGACATCGAATTCATTAATTCTTGTTTTCTTTGTTGATTGGTGTTAAGAAGTATTTGATCTCCACTTTGAATAATTTTTTAAAATCATCGTAGGAAAAAAGTTTCTTATGTTGATAATGTGACTCGAGCACGTTCCTTCAATTGGTTATCACTCCAACCACTATAGTGCTCCGCCAATAATTTGTTGTATACTTGATTATATGCGTTAACAACTAGAAAAAGTCAAAATAAATGCTGTTTAACAAAATTTGGCATTCTAGGTAGACATAGACTGAGATTTTAATTGAAGAAATTTGTAACACGTTTCCAAAACATTTTACCATTTTGTCCATTGTCTACAATACTATCATTGGAATTATTAACCAAGCACTAATAAGCATGTGATCATCTTCGCCACTCCACGGTTGACGTTTGTTTACAACATCTTCACTCGATTCTTCCAAATGAATAATGTTGTCACTTGGTTGTGTGAAAAATGGCAAAATTTGAGAATTAGAGATGAAATCCATCTTAGTTGCATTTTTAGGTTGCCTACGAAAAGACTGATCTAAATTTTTTGGCAAAGGAAAAACAAATGGAGAACTCTATCATTCTGGGGTAAACATATTTGGTTTCAAATATCCAGTGTTGTCAAGGCGGTAAGGCAGTTTAATACGGGAAGCCTCCATAAGGCGAGGCAGGGCCTAGGCGAAGACTAGGCGGCGCCTAGGCGGACCTTAAAATAATTATTTAAAGATCACTGAAGAATTATTTATTTATTTATTGGTCCCTTACCTTATATATATATATTTTTCCTTAAAAATTGTTTAATACTTTTTTATAATTTTATTTATTTATATTTTATATTTAATTAATTAATGATATATAAATTATAAAATTATAAATAATGACATATTAAATAATACATT
>JAJIYU010006293.1:0-20870 GCA_030144865.1 Tinospora cordifolia
AGTAAGATTGAGGCTTAACAGTGTCTTGGCAAGCTCGGCTTGCGAGCGGGTTTGTTGGGACACTGTGCCGGTCGGTTCGCCCTTCATCCTAGGGAAGGGGTCCCGACAAAAGCTTACCCATTATCAGCTCAACTCGTAATCTTTGTATCCAAACAAAACCATTGAAAACATATATCTTTTTTCAAAAACATTTTTTTTCAAAATCATTTTGGTTTCCAAAACAGGAAGTAGGGTTCCTAAATTAAATAAATAAATAGTCTTACATGGCTAGTCAATTCCTTATAATTCTTGCCCAAAGCATCTATTTTATCCTAAGCTCTGATACCACCTTTCTAACACCTCGCCTCCCAAGCCCCATCGTTCCCGTCATCCGACGGTGTATAATTTTCTTCATTCAATAATCTTGGACCACTTGCGAGGCGAGCCCTAGCTAAGTTATCTTTTTTCCTTTTTAAGTTCTAAACCCATGAGACTTCCTACGAACATCAGTTTATGTACAAAATAATTCATGACATAATAAATAAATAAAATCCTTTACTTATTTATTCTAAAATTCTGGGTACATGAACCTTTATAGTGGAAAATAAATTCAAAACTGAAATAAATAATTTGGCTTGAGCCCATATGTCCTACAATAAAATAAATAAACAAAAAAGAATTCATGATAAATAACATTCCACGTGGGCTCATAAATTAATTTTTTGAAATATGAAAAATGAGGGGGTGAATTAAAAACCTAGTGAATCATTCTATGTATTTAATTCATTATTCCAACCAAATAATACAACCATATCAAACCCTTTCAAGGATTTAATTGATTCAAACAATACATTATTTATGTTGTAATTTAGACCGAAAGAGGTTGACGTCTGTGTTCCAAACCTAGGGTGAGAGATCAATCCTAAAACTCAAACACTTCTCTGTGAAGTGAGATCACTCTTGAAACCCAGTCTACTCTGGTGCCAATCCTGACAGCCAGTTCAAAAAGCTGGAACACACACGAAGAACATCCATCCCTGTGTTGATACGTGGTTGAAATTTTAATTAATCTTAATTTTTTTGAGTGCAAGAGCATAATATTAAATATTTCAATAGTAATTAAATACGTCAACAATATAACACCAAAGATTAACATTTACATAAATGACACAATAACTTTCGATTTCTGATGTAGAAGATCGTATGAGACACAACTACAGAGCATACTCTCTCAAAACAAGAAGGATGACTTTCAATTTCTGATGTAGAATATCGTACAAGACACAACTACAGAGCGTACTCTCTCAGTCATGAGCAATATAATAATTTAATAACATAAAGAAACATGAATGAAACTAAGCACACAAACAAACATTATTTAAATCAAAATAATAAATTAAAAGAAGAAAAATAATTTCACCTCGAGATTGATTTCTAAATCTGTGTAGCACTTCGTTACTACTACTTCACTGGCTATTTAGAATAGCTCAAGAAAAGAAAAAAGACTGAGGGTGCCAAGAAAGAGGCAGAGAGAGAGAGAGAGCAAAAGGAATGTAGTCAACTCTTGTTCTGGGATGAATGAAATGGGTGGGGTAAGGGAGTTTATATAGAGTCTTTAAGGGTCATATCTGTCATTTTTTGCCTTCCTAATCAAGAAAACTTCAATTTTTGTTTGTTTTAGGCAGCTATATGGTTAGGGTTTTCGATTTAGGGTTTTTTTGGCATCTCTTTTCCCACAAATCGATGGCTAAAAACATTTTTTTGCTCAAATCCTACGTTCATGATTTTTTGCTTATTATTTTTTAAATGAATTAACGCATAGCGAATTTGCACGATGAATTCACCATGCGCATGCACTTCCTTCTTTTTTTTTTAAACTTATATATATATAGGTATATGTGTAAACTTATTTAAGTTATTGGTTAGATGTATTTATGAAATAACAAAAATGATGAAATATATGTATATACATACATATATATATATATATATATATATATATATATATATATATTTCAAAAATATTACACTAAATATATTATCCAAAATATTATTTCCTTATTTTAATAGAGAAGACTATGATGAAGAATATTATGCAAATACATATGCTAAGTATATTTACCCGTATATTACTACACACCTAGTATTAATTAATGCATATTTTCTATATACTTCTATGCCACTTAATTAATCAATTAAAGATAACATGTCAAATATATATATATATATATATATATATATATATATATATATTTGCACCAACTAATAAAATGTCACATATATAGGCACAGATATATATACATGTGTCTAAACCAATTAAATTGCATTTATATATACAAAATAATTTGGGGTATTACATTTTATCACTTGGACAATGAAATACATATAATAAGGAAGAAGAGAAGGAGTTTTACTTTCAGAATGAACTTGTAATGGCCTAGGAATCAACACTCTAAAGATTGATTCAACATAGTTTTTTCTATTTTATGGGTTTCCAACAGTGTCGAGCAACACTATTCTTGGCCGTTTCAGCTTCAAATGGCTCTAGGATTCGAACAAATGCTTATAGGACGTTGTAAAGGGTGGCAGAGCTTTCCATAGAGTCTTAGATCACTCAAAATGGAGGTCAAACAAAGAAGATACAAGCTCTGGAAGATGGGAGGAAAAATATGAAAATCTAGAATTTTTAGCTCAAATGGTGGTTTTGTTGCATGCATGAGCTATTTGCATGCAAAATAAGGGTGCCACATGGCCCTCATGCTTCCATGCAAAGTGACTAGTTGGCACCCTACATTGGTTAGCTCAAGGGGTGGGATTTGATAACAATACCATGGGTTCAAAACCATGGAAATCCATGATTTCTCGATGGAAAATCTCTAGAAATTCCCAGAAGTTTGAACAAAAAAAAATGGGCAGGAAGATGATTTGCCGCATGTCGGGACCCCTTTTCTAAGCCAAGGGCAGTTCGACCGTCACAGTTGCCTGACGAACTCACTCACCACGTTGAGTTCGCCCAACCACTGTTAAGCCCTTTTTCAATCTCATGCAATAGACGATATTAGAATAATTGGAACACTTAAAAGCAAAAGTCAGTCACACATGAAAGAGAAAACATTTCATTACATATATATCTTGTCCATAATACAAAATTGACCATTTACACATGTACAAAGAATGACCAACCGCTATATCAAAAACCAAAGAGAAAGAGGACATGAGTCGTCAGGGACTTAGGCGATTACCACGCCTTTCCTTTTATTAGCCATCGAAGAACCTGAAATACTGATGGAGTAGTCAACCAAAAATCATCGTGGCTCAGTGAGTATAAAACCCATCATGTTAACTATAACCAATACTCCAAAATAATGCATGTATGCATGAACTACAAAAATACTGTAAAATTTAAATGCATGGCATAGTACAAAACAGTTATAAATAATACAACCATTATAACAACATTTCAAATCTATGCCAATCAAAAATATATCCTGGCTAGGGTTAACTCAACAAACCCAACCTACGGTCATCGCTCGAGCGGGTCTTGGGTTAGGCATACTTGCTACTCGAGCAAGTCGTAAGCTAGGCATATTCCGTGAATACCATAACCTCGCGCTTAGTCCTCGAGTGTCATGACTCAAGTGGGTTTGGTGGCTAGGCGCACTGATCATATGCCCTAACCCCTGACGTTCAGACCTCGAGTTTATCACAATCACATCAAGTACCCTGACCCCGACCCTCGGCCCTTGAGCCTATGGTCTCACTACCCGTGTACGTCTCAAAACCAATCAGATGTATCTAAGTCTCGTGAAACCATTTAAACCATGTCATTTCACACAAGTTTTATGCAAGGAATACAAGTTATAGAGAGCATCTGAATCGAACTACTCACCTCGAGTCTTGTGCACCGATGTCCCATTAACAGTCGGCCCAGTCCCGTAGTCTTCACTTGAATCTGCATCAATTAAACTCAATCTCAGTTTTATCCATACAGTGGCCTAATTTCAAATCTCACTGTCCTTATTTAGCTCTGATCGACCCAAATCATTTTGATCAAGGCTCGGTCAATCAGTCAAACCTAGTCAACTCTAGTCAACATGGTCAACCTAGTCACTCTTTGTCAATTTGTGGCCAAATTGGGTCAAAATAGGTCAATTAGATCAAAATTAGGTCATTTGGGTCAAAATCCCCAATTTTCAACACTTAGCCAAATTTTGAGTTCTTTGCTTCCTTGCATAGCAAACTTGCTAATTTGTCTGCGATCAATCTATGAGTCGATTTAAACAAAACTTTTTAGATTTCATCTAGACTGCCTAAATTTTCACTAGAATTTTATTTCATAATTTTTGGATACCATTTACTAGGGTTTCTAAGTGCATTAACAGGGACTGTAAAATCCCGTATTCCCTGTGACAGACAATCACTTAGTGCATTGGTGGACCTACTTTCCAAATTTAGAATGCTTTGAAATTTGGGATACTTACTATTGATATGTCCAGTGACCTCTCCATCGAAGTTCAGCTCAAATTGCCTTCATTTGGTCAGTTAACTAGTCCCCTACGTTTTGTCCATATAACAGATTGTTCAATGACTCAAATCCCCTATGGTTTTCAAGTGCCTATGTGCTATGGTTCCAGTACCAATCCAAGGCTATTTCTTGCTATATTTGCAAGAGTTTAGTTCATAGAATTCTAATTAATTAATTCTTACTCAAAATAGCAAGCAACCCTAATCATATTTGCTCTCAAACACAACTCCAAATCATGGTGTGCTAGATTTTTTTTTAAGTCCCATAATACCTAACTAATAAGGCATATTTGCAAGCATATATAATCTAAACTATAGAGGCTTTTGGTTTGAGGTTTTTACCCTTTTGTAGTCCTAAGTATGGAGTTCAAAATGCCTCTAATCTTAGTCCAAATAGACTCCTCTAAGTACACCAAACAATGCTCCTAATTTGATCCCATAGTTTGCTTTCTATAGAAACTGTCAAAACAGTTAATAAGATAATCACTTTCATAGTCTTATAAAACGAATTTAAAGTTTCAGTATTTGATTTCCATCACTTGGACATAGAAGTACACGTAATAAGGAAGAAAAAGAGGGGTTTTACCTCTAGAATGGGCTTGAAATGGCTTATGAATCGAAGCTCTAAAGATTGATTCAATACAGTTTTTTTGTTTTTTGCGTTTGAAATTTGACAAACAATACCTCTTCTTGGTTGTTTTAGCTTTAAACGGTTCTGAGATTCAATGAGCTGCTTGTGGGACTTTTTAGATGGTGGCAAGAGCTTTTCAAAGAGGCTTAGAACACTCAATACGGAGGTCAAACGAAGAAGTTACAGGCTTTAGAAGATGGAAATCAAATAGTCGAATAATCGTCCAAAAATTACAATTTTTTCCCAAAAATTTTATAAATTTCTCAAAAAATTTCATAATTATTTCAAAATTTAATAATCAATTCTAAAAATTTTTTTCTCCAGAAATTATATTTTTCTTATAATTTTATGTATTTTCTCCTCAAAATCGTATTTTTCAATTATTTTAATTTTTTCCAATAAATAATTTAAAATGGAGAAAAATCGAGATAAATTAATATATTTCCATTAAAATTTTAGAAAATGAAGATACTGAACCCAAAAATTTTTGTACATCTAATCATGGGTCGTCACAGCTTGTGGGCCAACCAGGCAAATGGGCCAGCCCACGCACCTGGGCCAATTTTTGCAAGCTATGGCCTGCGCACGTTCGCTAGCCTGGGACGAGTCACAGGCCCATCCCATTGGCTCGGCCCATGCGCCGAAAATTTTGATTTTTTTTTGTTTTTGTTTTTTGCTTTTTAATTCCATTTTCCTTTTCCTTTGCATATACCTATATATATATATATATTTATTTATTTATTTATTTATTTATTTATTTATTTATTTATATATTTATTTATATATTTGAGTTTTGCCATTTTTTCCTAAAGTTATCAAAATTACTGATTAAGTCACTTTTTATCAAAATTTTTTAATTATACACTATTTCCATTATTTATGTAATTATTTTCTCAAAAATTGAATAATCCATCAAAAATCACATTTTTTTTCCAAAAATTCCATTAATTATTCTAAAAATTTCATAGTTATTTCGAAAATTCAATAATCAATCCCAAAAATTATTTCTTCAACAAATAACTTAAAATTGAGAAAAATTAATGTATTTTCATTAAACTCTTGAAAATACATATATCAGACCCCATAATTTTTGTATATCTAAACATGGGTCGTCACAAAAAGTAATTTTCCCTTGTATTCACCAGATTTCACAATTAGACAGAAAATAAACTAAAATCAGGAATTATAAATCATAAATCACAAATTACGCAGCGAAATTACTTCAAAAACTTCTATTATAATAGCAAAGGTTACACATATAATGACATGATCGACTAAAATCCAAGACCAAAATAAATACATGTAAATCGGTTCAATAAAAATAAACAAAATAAGATTTCAAAATCTTTCTATCTTGGATAACCTCCCCCATGAGGTTACCAATAAAAAATGAGAGTCTTCTGACTTAGGTTACAGTACTCTATGTCCATGTGTACCTAAAAAATAGAAATAGAGTGAGCTCAAAAGCTCTGTAGATCATTCCTACGCATCACACGAATTATACAGATCAAATTCAAAACATTATAAACACTTTCACATATTAGGAGTTTCAAACATTCATTTGGTTTTGGTTGTAATCTAAGATCAGAAGAGTGTTGAGATGACTCTCGATATTCCTTGTGATCTGAATCAGAAACAAATCTTAGGTAACACCTAAAGCCAGTTACTTGTCAGAATCGCAATTTGAGGGAGTATACTTACTACCGCAAAGTACCATCTTTCAAGGACTTTTAGCCGTCTCAGACAGCTTCATGTTGAGAATACCTACGATCCGCCTTGTAGCTCATCGATATCAAATAGTAACATATAGGAGATGCCATCTCGATTTGCTTCAGGCTCGTTGATCGCACCGGTACGTAAATTCTTAATAATTCATCATCTAATTTTTAGTTTCACAACAAGTTCAATCATATCAAAACATCACACATATCATACAAATTTTATCAAATAATGCATGCTATCTAAATGCAGTTTACATGAATAAATAATGAAATCGAAGTGCACATTTTTCCATTCATGCATGCGAGAGAAATAATTCACTATTCATTATTAAATATCAAAACATTCCAAACAAATTTACACAATACCCTATTATGATTCTAAGTAATATAGAACTATTCAAACAAATGTTTCAAATTTTAAATCTACACAATACGTATGAACAAGGAAATCACGCCCACCTGATTACGCAAACCTTCAAGGCTATCTTGATTTTTTTTGAGATATTTGATACTCTAAAATTAAAAAATTTAAAATTTAACAATTAATAAAAATTTTCTAAGTTCCTAACTCATATTCAATCTCATCCAAAATATTCTTAAGCTTAAATAATTTCTAAAATAATTATGAAGTCTGAATATTAATTTTGATTTATTCAGGGTTATTCCAAAATTCTAGAATAATTATGAAAAATTATTCATCTTCAAAATAATAAATCTAACTCATAGATTTCTTAAATTCTAAGTTTCAAAATAAAATAATTTTATCTTAAGACTCTTTCTTAAATAATTTAATTAATTTCTATTTGAATAAGACAATTCTAATATTTACTATTTACATCAAGCTTCCAAATAAAAATTAAATTTTGTCTTTAAATTTTTTAATCTCCTGAACTTTGATATTTTTCAACATCCATTCACATCCAAAAATCCACAAGCATAAATAAATTAGTTCAAACAAAAATTTTGAATAGGGTTTCAACTTCCTATTTTTAACTATTTTAACTATTGAGAGTTCGAATTTTAAAATTTTCATTTTGCGCATCTAAATACAAAAATAATTAATTTTAACTATTTAAAATTTAAAAATCTATAATATACCTCTTAGATTCAAGCTCGAGCATTGCTCGTTGTCTTCGTCGCTCAAGCCAACGCCTCTTCGCTTCTCTGTCTGTTTCACGCACTAGTAGCAACCAAGACGCACCAGCAGCACGTACACATAGTTGTGGTTTTTCTTCATGATTTCATGCCCAAAAATAGCCAAAATTCCAGATCTGAAATCATGCCCAAACCATAGCACGTTTGCTAGTTTTTCATCCATATTTTCCCTCTTCACGACCAAGATTTGGCAGCCACGGCACCAACCATCATGACCAGCATATTGCTGGTTCTTCTTCATCATCTACCTCTTTCACGACCACGTTCAGCAGCTGATACAACCAACTTGCTGGTTTTCTTCTTCATTTCATCCATTCCATGGCCAAAGCACATACACACACCTCTTGTTTTGTCTTTCACGTCCAACAGCTACAACGACCAGCTTACTAGTTTTTTGTTTGTTTTTCTTCTTCGTTTCACCCTTCTTCATCTTCATTTTTCATATACCAACAGTAGCAGCAGCACACCCACGTTGCTCTATTTTCGTTCCTCTGTTTGTGATGCATAGCCACCCAAATCACATCTCACAGCCAGCATCAACACAAATCTTAGATTTGGTTCTTTCCTCTTCTTTACTTCAATCCGGTAGTAATAGCAAACCAAATTTCATTCTTCTTCCTCTTTTTTGTCGTTTCTCATCCGGATGATGCCCTAGAACACCAAAATCGCACTAGCTTCAACAAAATTTCAAATCTGAAAATCTTTCTTCTTCTTCCATTCCTCTTTGTTCTTGTTGTTGCCCCAAATCAAATCCCCTTCGTTCTTTGGTTCATCTTCTTTGTTCTTCGTCTTCAATCATCCCACAGCAAGACCCAAATCCTCTGTTTGCTTCTTCTTTCTTGTTGTCCAAAACAAAGCAACAAATTTTTTTTTTTCGTAGATTTCGATTTCTTCTTCTTTCATGAGAATTCTAGAAACTTTTTTATTCCAAAATCTAATCCTAAATTTTTATTTATTTATTTATTTATTTAATCAATCAACATGTGATTGTTATCTTTCAAACCTGTGATATTTGATTTATTGTTATCTTTCAAACCTGTGATATTTGATTTTTATTTTTTCAACAATGTTTCGATCAACCAATATTTAATTTTTTTTTATTTTTTGTTTCAAACAATTCTCGAATTTAATCCACTAAGAATTTCATTAACCGATATTTCAATCAATTGCTATCTAAATCAACCAACATTTTATTTATTTATTAATTCAATATTTGATTTTCATTTTCGAGCCATAGGTTACGCATAATTTAATCCACTAATATTTAGATCGACGAATATTTAATTTAATATCCCAACCATAGTCTATACACCTCTTTGAATAAAATAAGATTTTTAATTCATTTATTTCTCTTTTTCGCGAACCTCAAATTTTTTTCCAAAATTATTATAAAAAATGTATGAATTTTTTTCTAAAACATTATAAGTTCTAAAATCCATACATTATTATTTATTTTTTTGTATGATAAAGACTATTATTTATTTTATTTTTATTTTTATTATTTTATTTTAAATTCTCAATTTTCTACAAAAATAATATTTACTTGCGACGTGTACGCGTTCGTAAAATTCTAGGGTGTTACACCTTTTTCTCTTATCTCTTTTTTCTTATGCATGGAGAAACTTTCAGGTGTGATCAAGGATTCTTCCAAGTGGATTCCGGTTTGTCTTACAAGAGAGGGTATTGGTGTCTTGCAACTCTTCTTCACAAATAATTGAATCTCATACGTCAAGGCTACTACATATCAAGGTCAACTTCTGTTAAATATCCTTCAAAAGCTTAGTAAGTTGTAGGTGAAAGTGTTAACTTTGCAATATACAAACCTTTTGTTTCCTTGAACATTCATTGGAGTCAAGCAAAAGAGATTAGTAGTGCTTGCAATCCGCAGGTGACCAATGACTTTGGAAAATAGTTGGGTTTTCTTATTCTTCATACTTGGATGACTACATCTATGCTTCAGCCTATGATTGAGAAGATGCAAGCCAAGCTTGCATGATGGAAGGCAAAGCTTCTAAACCTTGCAGGTCAAACTACATTTGTGAAATCAGCTATCACAAGCCTCCATTCTTATATTATATAGTGTTACAAAATTTTGAAGACCATGTGCTCATATATGAACAGTCTTAGTCACAAATTTTTATGGAATTCTTTGCCTGATCGATGGAAAATCCATCTAGTGAATTGGGATGTCATTTGCTTGTCTAACAGATTTGGAGGTTACATATCCAAAAAGCTCAAGACATAAACAGTGCCCTCTTGGCTAAGCGTTCTTGGAAGCTGTTGGGATGCTAATAAGATCCATTCTTCTTGGCTCCTCCAATAAAAATATCTAAAGCATTTTAGTTTTGCTGCAGTACCAGAAGATGGCTACGAACTCCCCTGTTTAGAAATGCATTCTACATGGTTTTTCCCACCTTAAGGAAGGTTTAACTTGAAGAGTGCAAAATGGGGTTCAAATTTTCATATGGGATGACATCTTATGTGCTCCACATACAATTCACTAAATTTTGCAAGGGAATATCAGGGAAGTTGATGCTCATATGAGGGTGGTTGATATTCTGGATGCTAATAGGTATTGGCGCTTTGAACACCTTCCATTATGTTGCCTTCCTCTTTATGGAAAATTACTGAGGGCATCCCAAATTTTAATCAGCTTGGAGGAGATAAAGTGATTTGAAAATATTTTTTTAATGGAGAATTTTCAGTCAGTTTAATCTATTCTAAAATATTGAGTGCTCAAGATGGAAATGTAGTCCCTTAGGGTTGGATTTTGAAACTTCAATGTCCCATCAAAATAAAATTCTTCCTTCGATTAATCCACCTTGGTTGTTTGCTCGAAAAGGTTGTCCGTTTCCAGCATGGTTTATTTGGTAATCCTATGTGTAAGTCGTGCCACTAGGGAGATGAATAAGTCTATGTCTTGAGACAAGACTGCGTGCATGCTAAACTCTTTTGGCAACAACTTGGTTTCTCTCATTCTCAAAACTTCTTTATAGGTTGTTAGTATTTATACTAAACATGATTTATGTATTCTAATTTGCTACATGTTTATGCATTTATTTAGTTCATGTATTTGCATAATTCATGTATGTGCATTAATTTATATGCACGCACTAATATTTATTATGATTCATGTATGGATTTAGTTCATATGATTCATATATGTCATAAATGTTTGATGCTCATTTGAGCACTATATAAACCCATGTAAGCATAACATTTGAAATCAAGTTGAAGGAACAAAACATTTTAAGTTTTCCTCATTTTTTCTCTTATTCCTCTTCGAATACTTTGAGTTCTCCCAACAAAGTGGTATCAGAGCTTTGAGAAGGTCTTTATCAAGAAAAGAAGATGACGAATAACTTGGTTCCATTCCAAGTTCTTAAATTTAGCAAATAAAATTTTGGTAATTGGTGTATCAGAATGAAGGCTTTGCTTGGTTATTACGGTGTGTGGGAAATAGTACACATGGGCTACGATGAACACGAAGACAATGTTGTTCTAACAAAATGAGAATGATGTTTTGCAAACTGCCAGAAAGAAAGATCAAAAGGCTCTTACTCTCATCCATCAAGCAGCTGATGATGGAATATTTGAGAAGATATCTGCAGCAACCACCTCTAAGCAAGCATGGGAGATTCTTGATCGTACCTTTAAAGGTATGGATAAAATGAAGAAAGTTTGTTTTCAAAGTTTAAGAGGTAACTTTGAAGCATTGCACATGAAAGAATCTGAATCATTTTTAGATTATAGTGCAAGAGTATTAGTTGTTGTGAATGAGATGAAGAGGAATAGAGAAACCAGGAGTGACATCATGGTGATTGAAAAGATCCTTAGATCTTTGATGGAGAAGTTTAATCACATTGTTGTAGCCATTGAAGAATCCAAAGACTTGGAAGTTATGACGATTGTGAACTTATGGGTTCCTTGCAAGCCCATGAAGAAAAAATGTTGAAGAAGAAGGAGCCAGTGGAGCATGTCTTGCAAATAAAGCTTTCAATTAAAGAAAATGAAAGCAATAGTGAGCAGAACCAGAAAGGAAAACGACGTGGATTTAAGAATGATCACAGTTGAGGTCACGGTCAAGGAAGAGGAAGAGGTGGAGGAAAGTTCTTCAACAAAGAAGACAATAACCATGTTCATAGCTCTTCAAGGGGACGTGGAAGACAAAATAATTACAAACAAAGATAGTATGACAACTCTCAAGTTCAATGTTATAATTGTCAAAAATATGGTCATTATTCTTGGGAATGTTATAGCAAAACTATTGAGGAGAAGTTGAATTACGCTTCGAATGATAGCGAAGCTGTGGAACCGACTTTACTTTTGACACTTAAAGGAGATGGGGATGAACAGAACAGTACATGGTACTTAGACACTAGTGCAAGTAACCATATGTGTGGCAACAGATCGATGTTCGTGGAATTTAATGACATGGTGGCCGGCAACGTTACCTTTGGTGATTCATCCAAAATTCATGTTCGAGGAAAATGTAACATTTTGATTCGTTTAAAGTCTGAAAAACATCAATTCATTTATGATGTTTATTTTGTACCGGGTATGACTAGTAACATCTTGAGTTTGGAACAACTCTTAGAGAAAGGTTATATAATGTTGTTATCAAATATTATAGTCTTTCTTTAAGAGATCAATATAACAATTTAATTGCTAAGGTTCCTATATTCAAAAATAGAATGTTCTTATTGAATGTTCAAAATGACGTGGCTAAGTGCTTGAAAACTTGCCATAGAGATTTATCTTGGATATGACACTTAAGACTTGGGCATTTACATTTTGGTGGGCTTAAGTTGTTGGCCAAAAAGCACACGGTGAAAGGTTTGCCATTATTTGATCATCTCAATCAGTTGTGTGAAGGGTGTCTATTTGGAAAGCAATCTAGAAAGAACTTTCCTAAATAAAGTACAACAAGAGCCTGAGAACTACTAGAGCTTGTTCATACCGATCTATGTGGCCCAATCAAGCCAAGCTATTCTGGTAAGAATAATTATTTTATATTATTTATTGATGATTATAGTCGCAAGACTTGGGTTTATTTTGTCACGGAGAAGTTACAAGCTTTTAAAGTTTTCAAGAAATTCAAAGCATTTGTGGAGATAGATAGTGGGTACCATGTCAAGTCCTTACGATCTGACAGAGGAGGTGAATTTACATCAAATGCATTCAATGAATTCTGTGAATCTTATGGAATTCGACGCCCCATGACAGCTCCATACTCTCCTCAACAAAATGGTGTTGCTGAACGGAAGGACAGATCTATTCTTAACATGGCCAGAAGCATGTTGAAAAGCAAGAACGTGCCAAAAGAATTTTGGGTAGAAGCTATTGAATGTGCGACTTATTTATCAAATCGCTATCCAACAAAAAAGTGTGTGGAACCAGACACCACAACAAGCATGGAGTGGACATAAGCCTAATTTGTCTCATTTGAGGGTATTTGGCATTATTGTTTATGCCAATGTACCTGATCAATATCGGTCCAAGCTTGATGGCAAGAGTGAAAAGTACATTTTTATTGGCTATGATTTTAACTCGAAAGCGTACAAGCTCTATAACCCAAGCACCAAGAAGGTTCTAACTAGCCGCAATGTGGATTTCGATGAAGAAGCATCATGGGACTGGGCCACTCGAAGTGAAGATTTTGTTTTTCTTCCATTTTATGAATATTCAGAAGAAGTTGTTCAAAGAGTTTCCACTCCACCACCAACTCCTACTACACCTGGAGAGATATCACCAGAAGCAAGCTTCAGTGAAGGACCACAACGTATGAGGTCTTTGTGTGACATCTATGAAGAAACAGGTGAATTAACTCTTTGTTATCTTCTTGCTGATTGTTAACCTATAGGTTTTGAAGAAGCAGTGCGAGACTAAAAATTGGGTGTATGCCATGAATGAAGAAATTGAGGCCATTAAGAAAAATGACACATGAGAACTTGCAAACCTTCCTGCAAGTCACAAAGCGATTGGTGTCATATGTGTATACAATTTGAAGAAAAATGCTTACGGTCAAGTTGATCGATACAAAGCTCAGCTAGTGGCAAAGGGGTATATTCAACAACATGACATCGACTACAATGAAGTTTTTGCTCTTATCGTTCGAATGGAAACTATCAGACTTCTTATTTCTTTAGCTGCTCATAAGAAATGGAAGATCTTTCAAATGGATGTCAAATCTGCTTTTTTGAATGGGTTTCTTGAAGAAGAGATTTATGTGCATCAACCTTTAGGGTATGTTGTAAAAGGACATGAACATCAAGCTGAAGTTGAAGAAAGCTTTATATGGCTTGAAGCAAGCACCGAGGGCATAGAATACAAGAATCAATGCTTATTTTCAAAGGAATGGCTACATCAGATGTCCTTATGAACATGCACTTTATGTCAAACAACTTAACAATGATGTTTTGTTCGTTTGCTTGTACGTGGATGACTTGATATTTACAGGTAACAATGTCAACATGTTTGAAGATTTCAAACAGGCAATGACACGTGAGTTTGAGATGACCGAATTTAAGTGTCATGACGTACTACCTTGGCATTGAGGTACACCAAATGGATGATAGAATTTTTATTTCCCAATCTAGATATGTTGCAAATGTGCTTCGCAAATTCAACATGAGTGATTGCAAACCTGTTAATACTCCTGTTGAATATGGGTTGAAGTTATCAAAGCATGAATCAGGATCAGATGTGGACTCAACCATGTTCAAAAGACCGTACATGTACAAAATCGAACATTCTTTATGCTGGTGGGCTAGTTAGTTGTTACATGGAAGCTCCTACCATGTCACATTTCAAAGCTGCCAAGCATATTCTACGATATCTCAAAGGTACATTAGATTATGGAGCGCATTATTCATCTTCTAAACATTTTAAGCTTGTGGGATACAGTGATAGTGATTGGTTCGGTGATTTGGATGATCGAAAAATATAAGTGGCTTTGTTTTTTTTGTTTTTTTTTTTGAGAAGCTTTCACATGGAGCTCAAAGAAGCAATTTATTGTGATGCTCTCAACATGTGGAGTAGAGTATGTTGCTGCCACTTCTTGTACTTGTCATGCATTTTGGCTTCGAAATTTGTTATAGGCTCTTGGATTAGTGCAAATAGAGCCTATTGAGATTTTTCTTGATAGTAAGTCTGCTATCGCCTTATTGAAGAATCTAGACTATCATGATTGCACCAAACATATTGATACAAGGTATCATTTTATTCGAGATTGCATTTCAAAGAAGGAGATCCAATTGAAATATGTGAAGTCTCAAGATCAGATTGCTGATATTTTCACCAAGTTCCTTTGGCTTGATGCTTTTAGCAAGTTACAGTCTCTACTTGGTGTGTCTATGAGGTGAATTATGTTTAAGAGGGGAAGTTTGCTTTAAACATGAATCACGTTTAAGAGGGGATGTTAGTATTTGTACTAAACATGCTTCATGTATTCCAATTTGGTACATGTTTATGCATTTATTTAGTTCATGTATTTTCTAGTTCATGTATTTGCATAGTTCATGCATGTGCATTAATTCATGTATTAATTTATGTGCACTGATATTTATTATGACTCATGTATGGATTTAGTTCATTGGATTCATGTATGTCATAAATGTTTGATGCTTATTTGAGCACTATATAAACCCATGTAAGCATAGCATTTGAAATCAAGTTGAAGGAACAAAACATTCCAAGTTTTCTTCATTTTTTCTCCTTCCTCTGCAAATGCTTTGAGTTATCCCAACATAGGTAGTACGCATGATTGAATTTATACTAACTGTTGTACTTTCGAGTACACAAGATTTTTTCGCTTTCTAGCAGTGCTTTGGACAAATTAGCTTTCTCGAAATGTTTCTTTGATTTGAGGTGAAAGTCATCCCATGCAACACTGACGACATTGATGGAATTCTCTTGTTGCCCACGTGTAATATGCCTTCCAACTACTTGCTAATCTTTGCTTTCCTAAAAAGCCTTTGTGGATTCCACCCTTCTGCTTTCCACCCCCCCAAGAAGGTTGGGCAAAAGGGAGTCCAAGAACAACTTCTTATAGATGCCTACTTCGAAATTCTTTTGGCTATTGGATCCTAGGTTGCATAGAGATGATAGGCTAAACATCAAGTAATGTTGCAGAGCTATGGAGTATGCGAGAGGTCCTTCAACCTGCTTGGAATTTGGGTTTTATACAAGGATTATCCAGTAATCTGATTCAACTACAACTATTAATCTCATCAAGTCCACCAATATTAGAAATAATCCCATAGCTAGTCTCATATTTGATTGTTCGCTTCTCATTTAGAAAAACTTTGGTGGTTTAGATCAATCATAAGCTTTGTGAAAGACATCAAGCATATGATTTTCTAGCAAACTTAGCTATTCCTAGTTGCTTTCCTCTTATTATGATACAATCCCCCTTGTCAAGATTGGGCGAATTTTATATGTTGATGCTTTGGCTATTCCTATTTTGAGGCCCTAGGGGTCATTTTTGTTTGGTAAAGCAAACGATTAAAAAAAAAAGAACAAGTATGTGAACTCAACTCTAGTTGCATTTTAGTTTGAGATCTAAAAAGACGTCGTATGTTATGTTACTGCATATTTTTCAATTTTTTTTAAATAATAGAAATTTGCACATAAGAGCTACATTACATTTAACCCCATATAAACTCTCTAAAAAAATTTAAAATGTCCAATTAATAAAATTGATATTACTCTCATTGAAAATAGTATTATAAGATATAAAATAAAACAAGTTAAACTCTACAAAAAGAAAGATCATTATTCACTAGACTTCCTCATCCCCATAAAAAAAATCCAAAATTTTAAATTATGTTAGTCAAAAAATTCAAAATCCCCAAATGAAAGACCTAGAGCTGGATGACATATGTTTGCCTCCTTTTTTTTTCAATTCTAAAATAAAGAAAACAAATATTGCTCCGATTCCTTAGAAAATAAAGCTTGGAGTCTACAATAGATTTGAGGCATGTTAGCTTTTTAATGTTATACACAAAAATTACAATGGAAACAATAACATCTTCAACAATGAGAGAAGATCAGGTTCTTTTTCTCAAAAAGATCCTTCCTTATTCTCTTTGTAATAAGTTCTTACATATTAAACACACAAAAAAAGTAGGTGAATATTCTTAAAGAAAAGCGAGTGAAAAAAGGTCTAAGAGAAAAATAGTGCAAAAGCTTTTGTGATAAAGCCACATATTTGTCGACTTTGCATATTTTTTTAATAATAAAAACATAGTACAAGAGCCACACTACATAAGATTTCGTACAAAATTTAAATTTTAATCTTTTCATCTAAATAGTTGTTGCACCTTTAGCTTGAGCAAGTCCAAGTAAAAGAGGATTGTGGAATTGGAGTTGAAGGTATAGAAAGACAATGTAAAAATGTACTTGAGCACGCATTGAAGATAAGCACAAGTCTAAGCACATGATATTTCGGGACCCCTTTCCTAGGGCGAACAATGAATCGACTGGCACAGTAGCTCGACAAACCCGCCTGCAAGTCGAGCTTGCTAAGATACTGTTAAGCTTCATTTTTCAACACCACATCGAACACTATTAGAGTAATTATAGAGATGCAGAAGAAATTTAAACACATAAACACTAGTAAGATTTAAAATTTTATTAAAATAGGTCATCACAGTCATCATAAGTATGAGTAGTAGCGGGAGTGCCTAAATCCATTATGTATAAAGCTTTCCTCACCCCTATACATTGTTCTAACCCTCAAAGCAATAAACGACATGAAGAAACCTACAAAAATGAATAAGAGGGTGTAGTTTTATGCAATGACCAATCCCTTGCCCTTATCCATGGTAGAAGGACCTGAAAAGTTAGAGTAGTGAGCCTAATTGTCCATAGCGGCTTAGTGAGTAATGTAGTCTAATTTATAACTCAAAACAAGAATTCCATAAAAACAATGCCATGAATGCATAAATAATAACATTATGCGAGTGAATGCAGGAGTGAATACAGGTTAAATCCATAATGCAGTCCTGCACCGTCATTTGAAAATAGTTAAATGGTGAAAAACATTTGCCGAGGCTCTTAATAGCCTCCAAGGCGACTAGAAATCCACTCGAGCGGGTTGCAGACAGTTAGGCGTATTCTCACACACATCTTTAGTATTTGGGCCAAATGAGAGACCAGTTCACCACGTACCCCAAGTACGACGGCTCCAGGTCCCGCATGCTCAACCAGATCTAATAGTGATCCTAGTATCTAGGCCAAATGAGAGATCGACACAACATGCACCCCAAGTACGGTGGCTCCAGGTCTCATATGCTCAAGTAGATCTAGATCTAATACCCTAACCCTATACCATCAGACCTCGAGATTCGGTGCACTTTTTCATTTAAAACTCATTTAAAGGATGCAGATTTATCACAATATGTAATATCATTTTCATAAATGAACATAATAACAAGCTTTAAGAAATAAGTTAGAAAACACTACTCACCAGGATGCTTCTCTTGCGATCTGTTGCGTACCGCTAACGCTTGGCCCTACGAAATTGACGTAGCTTCTTAATGCTGACATGAGACTTAGCTCAACTCTAACTCTATTTCTTTGGTCAAATAATGGATTGACTCAGTCAAGGATGGTCTATCTATGCTAATTCAACCCATCTTGGTCAACACAGTCAAATCTAGGCTACGCGGTCAACTCGGCCAACTGGGTCAAGTTTGGTTCAGCCCAACTGACTTTGGTTGTAGTCAATCCATGCTATGCGCTCCTTGACTATGATGGTTAATGAATTCAAGATGGTTAATCATATTTAAATAGGACATTCAACCCACCTTAAGTCACGAAGTCAACTTGGTTAACCCCGGTCAATTTTGGTCAACCCTAGTCAAACCCATCACTTGCTGACCTAGCTGGTCAACAGAGTAAAAAATGGTCAACTTCGGTCAACATTAGGTCAATTGGATCAAAATTTGTCAAAATTTCCAATTTCTAATACTTAGACATATTCTTAGCTTGTGGCCCTATCTGCGCAATAATATTTTCGATTTCTGCGGGCAATCCGTACATCGGACTTGAGCCAAATTTTTCTGATCTATTCTAGACTCCTTAAATCTTTCCCAAAATTTTCATGATTTAAGGATTTCATTTGATAGTGTTTTTAACTGAGGTATCAAGGTTTGTGTATTCTTGAATTTCATGTGACAGGCAATGACTATTTGCATAAATTGACCTACTTATCCATATCAGAATGCTCTGAAATTAGGTATACATATTCTAGACATATTCAGGAACCGTTCCACTAAATTTCAGCTCAAACCACTGAGGTTGGTCATTTAATTGATCCCTAGAATTCTCAGCAGAATCACAAGAAATTCTGGGTTCATGTTTTCTATCATTTTTTCATGTGTTTATTTATCTCATCAACCCTCTAACTTAAGGGCCACTTCTTGTACATATTGCAAGCGTGAAGATCATATAGAAATCCCTTAGCAAGGACCTTCCAAAACAATAAGCATAAAAGCCTAAAATGATGCCCAAACATTTCATCAAGCACTTCACATGTATTCTAAAACTCAAAAATTTTCTAAGTGTCAAACATCTAGTTAACATAGCATTTTAGTATGCATATAAAACCATGAATATTAAGGCTTATGGTCTGAGATTCATACCTCCTTCAAACCTTAACTATAAGGTTTAAAACACCTCTGATTTCAGTCCAAACGGATGTTTTTAGGTACTCCAAACATAGCCTCAAATCTGGTCTCAACGCCTAATTTCTGTTGGCACTGTCATAACAATGAATCAAACAGTCAATGCCAGTGACTTATAAAACGTATTTAAAGTTCTAGTATATGGTTTTCACCACTTGGACATTGAAATACACGTAATAAGGGGTAAAATAAAGAGTCTTACCTCAAGGATGAACCTGAAATGGTTTAGGTGTGAGCCCCTTAAAGTTACTCCAACACAGTTTCTGTCACACTACTGTAACAGTTAACAGGTAACCAACTTTAATAGTTTGAAAAACATGTGTAAGGTTTCATTTTTTTTGTTTTCTATTAGTTGGAGGTTGAAGTACACATGGAAAGGAAGAAAATGAATGATCTTACCTCCAAAATGGACCTCAGATGGGTCTTGAACCAGCTGCTTGAAAATCAGATCAGCTCATGGTTTCAGTTTATGGGCTTGAAACGTGGCAAACACCACCTCTTCTTGGCTGTTTTTGTCTCAGATGGTTGGGTACTGTGGCAAAGGGCTTGGGAGTTCTTTAAGAAGGTTACAAGAGCTTCGAGATGAGCCAAGTTTCAGTGAAATTGGTTTAGAAACGAAGGAGATGCAGGATCTAGAATTTGGAACCAGAAGTTGGAAATCTGAATTTTTAGCTCAAGTGTAGTTTTTGTTGCATGGAGGGGATGCTTACATTGCAAAATAAGGTGACACGTGGTCATTCACGTGATCCTCAAGTTTTCATGTGAGATGCCTAGTTGGCACTACCTATTGGCCACATTAGGAGATGTGAGTTGATGGCTCAAACTATGTAATACCCACTAATTTTAAGTGTTGTAATACAAAAGGTTTGACTATAATTACGTGTTAAAGAACCGTAGTCAACAAACATTGACCATTATGAGGAAAGTCACGAATGACAAGAAATTGTAATAAATTTATTTATTCATTTATTTATTTTGGGCATATTTGAAAAATGTCATATTGATCAATAGTATCATAAATAGTAAAGTTGACTAATAAAAAAAAATAGTAAAGTTGATTATTGGTAAATTTTATCTCTAGTTAATAACTTTATAAGTAAAAGTAATTTTAAGTACATGACAAATATCCAACCACCACCATTATTAAGTACATGACAAATATCCAACCAC
>JAJIYU010006294.1:0-20878 GCA_030144865.1 Tinospora cordifolia
ATGTTCTAGAATCTTCTTAACAAAGATTGTCACATGTGCAAGCTCACACACACACACATGTGGGCCGATTTGGCTTAATTGGCCACTTGGAGTACATGATCACTACATGGTCTACATGGGATCATCCTTTTGTGAGTTTCAATAGGTGATGCCTCTTGTGGTGTATAGGATCATTGTACATGTGTTCGAATCAAGCAAGACGTCTCATGATATTTGGGTAGGGTGAGGGTGCACTCAATTATGGTGTTCCACCCATGTGACTTGCACATGCTTTGGGTGATTATGTCTTCATGGGTTCACATGAAATCTAATAAATTAAATTTCTCATTACTCATAAGGAATTAAGGTGTATAACCTATGGTTCTGAAATCCACATGGCCAAGACCTAAATTTTAAGGTACAATTCAGTTGAGGTGATTTTCTTCTGAAACTTTCTTTATTTGGAACCTATTGGATTCATTTGGCAAATGAAGGTTCAAACCTTGGCCAATTGTTCTGATTTTTGGATATGTTGTGTGACTTGCTAGTTTGATCTTCTCAAGTTTCGAGTCATTCCAAATTCGTAGGTACCCTTATCCTCAGTTCTTTCCTAATCTGGATCCCCCTGTAGGGCAAAACCCTAATTTTGGCCAATTGGGCTAATTTTTGGATGTGTGGTCCAACTTGTTAGTTCATGTCTCCTCACTTCGTTTCAGGTCGTTTAAGATTCATATGGGTCACTAAATGAGGATTTAGAGTTTTCTGTATTTGGCCCTAAAATGAGGCTAGGTTCGTTCTGTACTCAAATTTCACTGAAAGGATGAAAATTCTTATTTCATTGAGTACAGAGTTTTCAGGGTATTACAGATATTTGTTAGACTGCCAATTCAAAACAACATCAACTTCTCAGGGATATCTGTAGAAGGGGCCTTAAGGAGTGACGACTTTAGCATTCTTGATCTGGTATTGGAGTTGACATCCAGCAAAAGGGTCATCAGATCTATCCGTTGGAGGTGGTTTAGAAGTGTTGGCCATATTGGTAATGACAAAGCAGTCCTGTGGTATTGGATCAAGGCTGAGCAGTATATAATATTGATATCGTCCAGAATCAATGTAGCCAACGGATGAATCTCCCATTTCATATCTTTCTTGCAAAGTCTGTTGGGAAGATTTCATGCCTTTAGGATTTTGAATGTCGTATTGAACATCAAAGTCATAGTCTTCACAATCAGGGCAGTCACACACATCCCACCAGATGTGAGAAGGGTGTGGTGGTGTGGCAGAATTTGAATGGTCAATAAAATGAACTCCAACAGACGAGGGTCTGGGTAAGACTATTGAAGGTTTAGGAAAAGTAGTTTCAACAAGGCCATCCGCTCGCCTTGTGTGAACAACATGAGAAGGTTGCTGGACTTCATTGGTCTGGAACTTTGCTTCATAGCTTGTTATCCATTTTTCTATAAACAGTCATTGAAGTCATTGAAGTCTTTAGCATCAAACCATCAAGGGTAGATCCTTTGTAGGGGACATCAATTGCATAATTTTGGACCCGGTAAGCGATCTGATAGTGGATGGTTGCAGCCAGGGCCGATTGAATTTGAGGAGTGCCTGTAAGTTGTACTTGAAGGCTGAGTGTTGTTAGAGTATGAGGGTCTCGGAGAGAGACATTAAAGTTTGGGTAGAAGGTTACAAAGATTGTGTCCAAATTCAAAGTTGTCTGTATGGTGCCAATGACAACATCAACAGAGCGCAACATGCGAGAATCCAATAGAGCCAAGCGAGAAATAGCTTCATGCAGAGTCTGAAGCGGAATCATCACAGACCATGATCATGCAGAAACATCGACAAAATATTATTACAATAATAAGCACAATTACAAAGACTATGACGAGCCAAAAGGTAAGACGCCAAAGACTTTGGACAAGTGAGACATTACAAATTAAAACTGAAACGGAAACATTCTGAAACCATAATACTTGAAGGCTTTGTTGGATTCTCGCATGTTGCGCTATGCTGATGCTGTCATTGGCACCATACAGACAACTTTGAATTCGAGCACAGTCTTTGTAACCCCAGCCTGCTACTTCTGATGTCTCTACACCATCCAACGCATCTTCCCCCTCTGATGGCTCTTCTTCATTCGAATCTGATGAAATTTTTATGGCCTTTGAAACAGGCCAAAGCTCTACCCATCCTACTTCTCATGTTGATCAGCCTCAAGAAGAAGACGATCATATGGAATCTTCACCTCCTCCTTCAGTCGTCCCAAATCAACCAAGCCAAATGGTTCCTTAGGCACATTTAATTTGGATTACTTGCCTTTTGACCAATGACCGTTTTTTCATGATATGCTTTCCTGGTGCTCAGCGAAAATGCTTAAACAAGGTGTCACAGACCGTATTGTAATCGAAAAGCTTGTTACGCGGTTCTCTGGTAGCCTACGAGATTGATGGGATGCTCAACAAGAATATCGACAGGTTGGCTTTCTTAATAATACCTTCACTCATCTACTTTCAACTCTTTTTGAAACCTTTATTGGACCATATGATCAATATATAGTCCAAGCCAGAGAGAAGTTTCTTGCTACCAAGTGTTGTTCCTTCAAACTCAAAGATTTACAGGCTCATTATGAGAAAATGTCTCGGTGGTTTTACCTAATCAAAGGTATTGACGACAATTAACCTCAACACGCTCTTTCTCTTCTCATTTCCCAGAGCTCTTGCTCATGAAGCCAAGGCCTATATGACCACAATCAATAAAACATATGAAGGAAGTTCCCTTGGTATGTTATGCTCCTATATTCACAAAGGTCATGAACGCTTATGTGAAAATCTGGCCTTCATTCAAGATGCCAAGCGTTTGGAGAAAACATTGTCCCGTGCCTGTTATGATCCAAACCTCATGAAATGTCATCCTCATGAGCCATGTTTTTGCCACAAGCCTGATACTCTGCCTGAAAGACGCAAGTCCTCTTCCAACAAAACAAAAAAGGCCAAACGACCACCCAAATGGATTTGGTGGAGGTTCTTATGTCGAAAGACGATCAGAGGCAAGACAAATGAGTCCAAGTGCTTCATTTGTAAGAGAAAAGGCCATTTCGCCAAAAATGCCCTAAGAAGTCAAAACGGCATGCCAACATCATCGAGAAAATTTCCAGATTCACCGATACAGAAGTCTCTGATCTCTCTTCTGTTTTGAAGATGAATATTCTCCAGAAGCTCTCATGGCACTCTCGAAAGATGATGCTTTCATCCTCAATACTTCTCCCTCGTGTCACGACATAGCTAATTTGCCCCACGCCAAGGTTCAGGTATTTCTTTCTCCATATCATCATCCGATTAAGCTAACTGATCTTATTGACACAGGTGCATCAGCTACCCTAATGAATCCCTCTGCCTTACCTGCTGAATATTGGAAGCCTTATCATCAATCTTTCAACACTGCGGGAACCAATCAACTAGCAATTACTTTGATCAGCAAGCCAGTAAAGATTAAGCTCCATCCTCTCTCACTTTCAAACATCGGATTCTCGGAGCCCCGACTTTGTCTGAGCCCTTTATCATCGGCTATAACATTATTTAGCAGATCAAACATCTAACCTTGACTCCACATGGTTTAAGGACAAAATCCATTTTTGTCCTATGGGTCGCCACAATATCTCCCATTTCGCGCTTTTCGAAGATGACCCAAGGATTGCAGTGTTACAGAATAAGCTTATCCAAAATTGTTGTGTGGAGAACCATTCTGAATTTCTTCTCAAGTGCTCACGCTCGCTGTGGACTAATCCAGAATTCTTCATTAAACTTCCCTTTAAGTTCAATGAAGACATCAATCCTACCAAGGCATCGCACCATGGTATGCCTCCTTCTCAGCTAACTTTGGCTATTCAGGAACTACAAAAATTACGACAAGAAGGTCTCATTGAACCCACTACATCTTCATGGGCTTGTGAAGCCTTCTTTGTTAGCAAAAGTCAGAGGTAAGCTTCGCCTGTTAATCAACTACCCAGCCGCTTAATTGTTTTTTGGTTGATGATAAGTTTCCATTACCAAGCCAACTACATTATTCCAACATCTCTCAGAAGCCAAGATCTTTTTAGAGTTCGACTGTAAATTGGGATTTTGGCAACTTGGTATTGACCTAGTCGCCAAACCCAAGACGACATTTGTCATCCCTGGACATCACTACCAGTGGATAGTCATGCCTTTAGGTCTCATGATAGCCCCCTTTATTTTTCAGCGGGCTTTGAATAACATTTTCTCTCCCATTCAACAACAGTCATTGATTTATATTGATGACATTTTATTGTTTTCCAACAATATCACATATCACATTGAACTGATCAATAAATTTTTATGATATCTGTGTATCAAAAGGGTTAATGCTCTCTGCCAAGACGATGCAACTTTTCATGACTCAAGTCGACTTCCTTGGCATGACTATTGTCGATAGACATTTGACTCTTCAGCCTCATGTTGCTCTCAAGACAAAACTATTATTCAACAATTCTTCGGCCCGGTCAATTATATGGGGCTTTTTATCAAATACCTCTTCTAGTATACTAGCAAGTTGTCAAAATTGCTAAAAAAGGATTCACCTCCCTGGACGGAAGAGCGTACAAGAGTTGTCTAACATTTGAAGCTGGCTGTTCAAGCTCTACCGCCTCTCAAGATTCCTGGTTCCGAGTTAGGAATACTCCAGACAGATGCTAATGATGAACATTGGGGAGCTGTTCTCCTTGAAGAATTTTCTGATGGAACTCAGTAGATTTGTGGCTACAAAAGTGGTACTTTTAAAACCTCTGAAGCTCATTACCGCTTTAATTTTAAGGAAATACTTGCAGTCAAACGAGGAATTGAAAAATTTTAGTTTCATCTGGTTGGGTTTCAGTTCCTTATAGAAATGGACATGTCCAGCTTTCTTAAGATGCTCCAATTTAAGCAAAAGGTCTTTTCTAATCCTCAACTGCTAAGATAGGCAAATTGGCTCTCCCAATACAATTTCAGGGTTAAACACATTCCTGACAAAAACAATATTCTTACTGATTTCTTGTCCAGACAACCTACAACCCATTTTATCAGAGTCATTGGCTCCTCTTCTTCAAACCCTGATCCCTATGACGGATCAGATCCTTTTGACATCATGAGTTTTTTACTCTCTCTTCCAATAGAAATCCGGGAAAACATTTATTGGAAGATCCCTAGCCAAACCACCATTGATGGACATCTCAAGGTTCTCAACCGAAAACATGGTCTATTCTTTGGACATGTCCCACATCCAACAAAGCCCTATCTGTTCCTTTCTAGATTCTTAATTTCTATTATTTTTCTAAAGAAGTCTATCGTTACTTAATGCACATCCTGAGATCATGGTGGATCGGCTTCAATCTTGATAAGAATGTTTTGACTGCTTATCTTTTTCGGATGAGCCTGATATCAGACACTTGTCATCTAGACTAAAGTAGGTTCTACAGATTTATGCTCAAATTTGCACCTCACATGGACTGGATACAATTCATCCAAGGATGGCAGCAGCAATATCCGACCATTGCCTTCTTTGCCCCTTTGGCATCTGAAACTCGTTACACTTGCATAGGAGATGATCCTATCGCTGTAGCAGAAGAAATTTGTAATTTTCAGATTCTACGAGGCTATAGGCAGATGTTCTACTTCAACACACAAGCTTATTTTCCATCGCCCCATACCTTGCATGATATTTTGAGAACTTCAGATGCCCCATACTGGCCCCAATTCCATCACTTTCAATAGTTCCAAACAGATATGATAAGATGGAATAAAACTACAGGTGTCACCAACTGGCCGCATCCCACTAATCCCTATGATGCAGGCCTACTATACGAAAAAGCTGGCTTGAGTGAGTCAAAGAATCATCTTTTTGAGATCTTGAATGCATTATTGGCACAATACCTCACTTACGAGACCTCAACAGGACCACAGGCTCCATTATTTGGCGAGATTCCTCTTCCTCTGACGAGGCAGACAATCCCTGACAAGATCATATGGCACCAACATGGCATCTAGAAAAGAAAAAAGAATGAGATGCCCTGACAATATCACATGGCACCAACATGACACTTGCAAAAGAAAAAGAATGAGATGCCCTTTAGCTCTCAACCACTCCTTTATGATGTTACTTTTTTGGCTTTGGTTTTCTATAAATTGAGGTTCACTCCTCCATAGTAATCATTGAAGAGAAGAGTTCTAAGTTTGAGTCCAATCCTCTGAGTCCAGTTCTCTGTAAACATTTTTGAGTCTTCGAGTATTATGGTTTCAGAATGTTTTCGTTTCAGTTTTAATTTGTAATGTCTCACTTGTCCAAAGTCTTTGACGTCTTACCCCTTTGGCTCATCATAGTCTTTGTAATTATGCTTATTATTATAATAATATTTTGTCAATGTTTCTGCATGATCCTGGTTTGTGATGATTCCGCTTCTGGCTCTGAATCATAAACCCTTAATTGGTATCAGAGCCACTGGTCATGTTTAGTGCAATTGGTCACGACGATCATTGTCCCTCTACCTTGTGTTTTTGGACATTCGTCTGTTGTACACAAACTTTTTGTAACATCTCAGACGTTGAGCTTTTCCATCTCAGGGAAACCCGGTGTGAGCAAGTTCTTATTGTCACTTCGAAAACCTCTACTTCTTTGTATACCTTATCACCTGGCTCGTCCCCTTGCAACCCTTTATTCCCTAGTTCTCCGAACTAGTAAGCAAAGTGACTCTATTCTTATAGTAAGCTTTGACTGAAACTAGAGGATTAGTTTTCTCCAAAAGGCTAAACTTGTTCTTCTTCCCAAGGTTGCTACAAGCCGTGCTCACCTGGCTCGTCCCCTTGCAGCCCCCCTTTATTCCCTAGTTCTCCGAACTAGTAAGCAAAGTGACACTATTCTTATAGTAAGCTTTGACTGAAACTAGAGGATTAGTTTTCTCCAAAAGGCTAAACTTGTTCTTCTTCCCAAGGTTGCTACAAGCCGTGTTGGCCGCAGGAAGGCGTTTTTAGGCAAACCACAGCACCACAGTAGTTACAAGAATCTTGTTTCACTTTTCAGGAGAAATTTGGAAGCCTCTTCTACTCTTGACACCCAGTGTACCTCTGCCAAACTCGATGGCTTATTTGAAGTTGAGTATCTTCCTGATGCCTAAGGAGTTGTTCCATTAACCAAGTTAGTTCCCATTCTTCCTCAAAATGTTTATTCACTCCCCTTTAAGTCTTTCCAACGAAAGCTCAAGAGCCTATTCAAAAAATCTACGCCCCAGAGTCCTATTAAAGAGTATGTCCAGATCTCCAATTTCAATGAACATCAAGTTCCAGCTGATCAAGCTGAACATTTTTTCCCAATCATTCCTCCCTCCCCTTTTCTCCTCTCAGTGGCGTAAAGAAGGCTACAACCATTTGCATTATGGTGCAGTAAAAATGTCTATCACCTTTCATGGTCGCAAATCCACTGAAGCTATTTCTCGCTTGGCTCTGTTGGATTCTCGCATGTTGCGCTATGCTGATGCTGTCACTGGCACCATACAGACAACTTTGAATTCGGGCACAATCTTTGTAACCTTCTACCCAAACTTTAATGTCTCTCTCCGAGACCCTCATGCTCTAATAGCAGTCAACCTTCAAGTACAGCTTGCAGGCACTCCTCAAATCCAATCGGCCCTGGTTGCTACCATCCACTATCAGATCGCTTACTGGGTCCAAAATCATGCAATTGATGTCCCCTACAAAGGATCTACCCTTGATGGTTTGATGCTAGACATCAGCTCTCAGGGAGCAGTTTCTCATACGTTCCTCCCTTGCTCCATTCCAGCAGAAAGACTTCAACGATTGTTTCTAGAAAAATGGATAACAAGCTATGAAGCAAAGTTCCAGACCAATGAAGTCCAACAACCTTCTCATGCTGTTCACACAAGGCGAGTAGATGGCCTTGTTAAAACCTACTTTTCTTGAACCTTCAATAGTCTTACCCAGACCCTCGTCTGTTGGAGTTCATTTTATTAACCATTCAGATTCTGTCACACCACCACACTCTTCTCACATCTGGTGGGATGTGTGCGACTGCCCTAATTGTGAAGACTATGACCTTGACGTTCAATACGACATTCAAAATCCTAAAGGCTCAATCTTCCCAACAAACTTTGCAAGAAAGATATGAAATGGGAGATTCATCCGTTGGCTACATTGATTCTGGACGATATCAATATTATGTACTGCTCAGCCCTGATCCAATACCACAGGACTGCTTTGTCATTACCAATATGGCCAGCATTCTAAACCACCTCCAACGGACAGATCTGAGGACCCCTTTACTGGATGTCAACTCCAGTACTAGATCAAGAATGCTAAAGTCGTCACTCCTTAAGGTCCCTCCTACAAATATCCCTTTGATGCTGAAGCTGTTTTAAATTGGCAGTCTAACAATGCTTTGTATCAAAATGATCTTCTGCAAACCATTGCACAAACACAACAGCAAATTCTCCAACAACAATTCTAGGCAACCTATGAATATCACCATTGATTTTAAAGGCTTATCCTGAGGGTACCATTATCTTCACTCTTCTCTTAGGACATTTGAGTTGCGGTTTCTAATTTATGCCCTAAAAGTTTATTTATGATTCACTGTGCCACCCTTGGCAACCCTCAAGTCTCTTCTTAAGGTCTCATTCCTAGACCTAGGTTCTCAAATCCTTGTTGGCATCTCATTTGGACCATAGTGAATTCCTAGCCCTTAATAGCCACCTCCTAGTTTTCTTTCGTGTGAAAATAAGTGTGTTCTTCAACTCTGACTACTCGTATGAGCTGGTAGGACAACCTCCAGATCAGACGGCGAGACCGAAGTCTGCTTAGCAACCGTGCGTTTTAGAACGAGATAACCCATCTCCCTTTCAATGTTTAGCTTTACTCGGGACAAGGTTTACTCACTATCAGCTCAACTCGTAGTCTTTGTATCCAAATAAAACCGTTGAAAACATATATCTTTTTCGAAATTTTTTTTTTTCAAAATCGTTTTAGTTTTTAAAACAGAAGGTAGTGTTTCTAAATTAAATAAATAGTCTTACCTGATTAGTCAATTCTTTATAATTCATGCCCAAGACATCTAAAGCCTAGGCTCTGATACCACCTTTGTAACACCCCGCCTCCCGAGCCCCAACGTTCAGGTCATCTGACGTTCTAATTTTCTTTGATCAATAATCTTGGGCCACCTGGGAGACGGGTTCGTGCTACATTTTCTTCTTCTTAGACCCAAATCCGTGAGGGTTCCTGTGTACTAATAGTCTATGTACAAAATGACATCATAATAAATAAGATCATTTATTTATTTATTCGAAAATTCTAAGTACAATAATGAATTATAACGGAAATAAATTCAAAATTTAAAAACATAATTTTGCTTGGGGCCCACATGCCCTACAATGAAATAAATAACAAGGACAAATAATTGTCCATGTTGGAAGATAGTTAATTTCCTGAAATGTAAAAAATAGGGGGTGAGCTGAAAAACCCATTGAATCATTCCATCTATTTAATTTATTATTTCAACCAAATAATACAAGCATATCGAACACTTTCAGGGACTAATTCGAGTCGAACAATATATTATTTCAGTCGGAATTTAAACCGAACGAGAATAACCTCTATGCTCCAAATCTAGGGAAAGAGATCAATTCTGAAACTCAAATCCATCTCTAATGGAATCATTCCTGAAACCCGTTCCATTCTGGTGTCAGTATTGATAGCTAGTTCCAATTTTACATGGAACACAGAAAGTCCCCCGTACCGGTATGTGGTTGAAATCTTATTTAATCTTATTTTTGTGTGCAAGAGCATAGTAAATAAATATTCCTCAGTATTTAAATACTCCAACCGTATAACATTTACATTCATGAACATTAACTTTTGATTTCTGATGTAGAAGATCGTACAAGACGCAACTACATAACATACTCTCTTGGTCATAAATAGTACATTGATGCATGATAAATAATAGCTCTAACAGTATAACATTCATATTGACTTTCGATTTCTGATGTAGAAGATCGTACAAGACGCAACTATCGAGCATACTCTCTTGGTCATAAGTAGTATAATAATTGAATGACATAAATACAAAGGACATGAATAAAATCAAACTAATAAAACAAGTAAGCAATATTTAAATCAAAATAATAAATTAAAAGAAAGGGAAAGAAATTCACTTTGAGATCGCTTCGTAACTTGTGTAGCACTTTATTGCTACTACTTCACAAGCTATTTAGAATAGCTCAAGAAAAGAAGAACAATAATTGAGGTTGCCAAGAAGGAGGCAAAGAGGGAGTAAGAGGAATTTGGATTCTTGCTTTGGGGATGAACGAAATGGGTAGAGTAGGGGATTTATAAAGAGTCATTTTTTAACTAGTTTTGTCTATTTTTCCAATGTGGGACTATCATTTTCTATATTTGAAATGGGTAGAGTAGGGAGATTTATATAGAGTCATTTTTCAACTAGTTTTGTCTATTTTTCTAATGATGAACTATAACAATATCATATTCATGAATGCATTTCCTTTACACGTATACTCTTCTATATAATATATGTGTATCTTAATATCATACTAAATAAAATATTATTTTCATGAATACATTTCCTTTACACATATATTTTTCTATGTATATTAATATCATACTAAATAAAATATTATTTTCGTTAATCCATCTAATTAATACTTTACACACATACTTTTTTATATTAATATCATACTAAGTGTATTATTCAAAATATTATTTTTTTATTTAAATAGAGAAGAACATATTTACCTAACATTTCTATAAGTCTAATATTAATTAATGCATATTCCTATATACTTCTATGTCAATTAATTAATTGCATATCAATGACAAATATATATATATATATATATGCACCAATAAAGTGTCACATACTTAGGTCCTAATTAATATATATGTATGTGTCTATACAAATTAATCAATTAAATGACATATGTGTACAGAAAATAGTAGGGGTATTACAGGTTAGAAGCTGGTGGCGGATGGTAATACCCAAAAATCAATGTTAGCTAGATAAACTGGGAAGAGTTCAAGGAAATATTTTACGAGAAGTTCTTCCCCGAAGTAACACTGACAAAGATGCAATAGGACTTTGTTAAGTTGAACTAGAGGGATATAACGTTGGCCGAGTATGAGGCCAAATTTACTAAATTGGCCAAGTTCTCACCTAAACTAATTAGTGAAGAGAAGAAGAAGGTCAATTGCTTTACTCAGGGTTTCAAGATTGTGATATAGAAGTTAATAAAGACAGTAGGCCCGAAGACATATAGAGAAGTTATAGACAGGGCATTGACTTTAGAACAGGAATTGAACTTCGAACAGAAATTAAGGAACAGGAACAAGAGGCTAAGAGATGGAAAAAAACCATCAGGGGCCTCAAAAGAGACAAAATTTCAACCAACAAAATGGTGGAAATAGGGTACCCCAGGCCCTATAGCAATCAAGGCCAAACAAAGAAGAACGAAAGAAGCAAGCAAGATAACAAAGACTATGTTATTATTGCAACCAACTAGGACATCTGGCGAGGTTCTGTCCTGCTAAAGTCCAAGCCCACAAGAACAATAGCATTAGAGAGGAATATAGAATGGATGTCCTCAACAACAGCAAACTTGACTAAACAACTAGCGGTAGAACCAAAACCAAGGTCGTAGGTAAAACCAGGCCAGAGTGTTTGTAATTGCTAAGAAACAAGTCCTCGCTGTGGAAGGTATGCAACTGTTGTTTCTAACTATTATTTAATGTCGCTATGAAACTGTTGTTTCATTTGGGTGCTACAGAATCCTTTGTTTCGGAAGAACTGGTTAATAGGTTGTAACTAGTAACAAAAACCTTGCCTGTAACATTAAATGTATCCACGCACCTATAGGAACTACCATTATTATAAAAAGAATATGTACATGTGATCTTAAATTTGGACATAAGCTAATTTCGGTCGATCTCCGAATACTTCAATTCTATGGGTACGATGTGATATTGGGTATGGACTGGTTAGTCCAGTATCAGGCGCAAATCAATTGCCCTAATAGAAGAGTGAAGATAATGGTACCCTCAGGATAAGCCTTTAAAATCAATGGTGATATTCATAGGTTGCCTAGAAACCCAATGATTGCCATGTTGAACTGCTCAAGGCAGAAGGATGACCTCGACAAACTCTTAGAGGAGGACTCTAAAGGACAGAAAGCGATAAAGAGCCTAGAAATAGTTCGAGACTACGAAGATGTGTTCCCTGATAACTTACCGGGACTACCACAAACTAGAGGCGTGGAGTTCAAGATTGAACTCCAACCTGGAACCAATCTCATAGCTATACCTCCATATCATATGAGCCCAGTAGAATTAATCGAGTTAAAGGCTTAACTAGACGAGCTCTAGGAGAAATAATTCATCATACCAAGTGAATTACCTTGGGTAGCTTCGGTGCTGGTCGTGAAAAAGGACGGATATATGAGACTCTGCGTTGACCATCGAAACTGAATTAGGTGACGGTAAAGAACAAGTACCATTTACCAAGGATAAATGACCTATTTGATAAATTGAGAGGAGCGACTCATTTCTCAAAAATTGATCTTAGGTCAGGGTATCGGTAGTTGAGGATCCATGAATCAGACATTCACAAGACTGCCTTTAGAACCCAATATGGACACTTCGAGTTTACAATAATGCCCTTTGGTTTAACCAATGCCCCGACAACATTCATAGACTTGATGAACCGAGTATTTAGGCAATATCTTGACCAATTTGTCATGGTATTCGTTGATAACATCCTAATATACTCCAAGTCCAAAGAAGAACACCTAGAACACCCGAGGACCGTGTTGGAAACACTCAGAAGACACCAACTGTATGCCAAGTATAGCAAGTGTGAATTATGGATGAAGGCAGTTAAATTTCTTGGTCATGTAGTATCAGCGGAAGGTATTTTTATAGATCCCGAAAAGGTAGAAGCTGTCACAAATTGAAAACAACCTAAGACGTTCACTGAGATTCGAAGCTCTTTGGGCTTAGCTGGATACTACAGAGGATTCATACAAGACTTCTTCAAATTAGCAGAACGCATGACTAGACTGACCAGAAAAGAAGTTATATTTAATTGGGATGAGAAGTGCAAACAATTATTCCAAGAACTGCAGAATAGATTGACTTTGGCCCCTATCCTAGTCACTCCGACTCATGCCATCACTCACAGATGTTCTATACACAGATGCCTCACAGAACAGATCGGGTGCAGTCTTAATGCAAGATGGAAAGGTTATTGCATATGCCTTGCAACAACTAAAGATTCATGAACAAAACTACCAACACATGGCTTAGAACTAGCAACCATAATGTTTACGTTGAAGATATGGAGGAATTACTTGTACGGTGAGAGGTTCGACCTGTTTTCAAATCACAAAAGTTTGAAATACATCTATACCCAGAAGGAATTGAACCTCAAGCATAGGTGGATGGAATTCCTCAAAGACTAGGATTTTCAACTCCATTACCATTTAGGAAAATCTAACGTAGTAGCAGATGCCCTTAGTAGGAAATTCAACAATTAGGCGGTAAAGGGTCAGATGTTTCAACTGATTGACGACTTCAGGATGGGCGTGACATTAAAAGAAAAATGATCCTATCTATTCAATATGACTTATCAACCAGATCTTCTACACCAAATCTAAGATCACATTTACATATTCTTTTTATAGTGATAATAGTTCTTGTGGGTGTGGTTACATTTAAAGTTACAAGCAAGGATTTTGTTACTAGTTGCAATCTATTAACTAGTTCTCCCGAAACAAATGATTTCGTAGCATCCTAATCAAACAACAGTTTGACAGCAGTTGCAAGCACTTTGGCCTGGTTCTGCCTACGGCCTTGGTTTTGGTTCTGCCCTTGGTTGTTGTTTGGTCGAGGTTGCTGCTATTAAGGACGTCCATTTTGTCCTCCTCACTTACGCTGTTGTTGTTGTGGGGCCTGGACTTTTAGCAGGATAGAACCTCGCCAAATGTCCTAGTTGGTTGCAATAATAACATAATACTTGTTGTCTTGCTTTGCTACTTTTGTTTTCGTTTGTTTGGCCTTGATTGTTGTAGAGCCTGGGGTGCCCTGTTTCCACCATTTTGTTGGTTGAAATTTTGTCTCTTCTGAGGCCCCTGATGGTCTTTGCTATCTCTTGGCCTCTTGTCCCTGGTCCTTAACTTCTGTCCAAAGTTCAATTTTTGTTCTAAGGCCAATGCCCTGTCTATGACTTCTCTATATATCTTCGAGCCTACTGTCCTTATTAACTTCCAAATTTTAATCTTGAGACCATGAGTAAGGCTTGACCTTCTTCTTCTCTTCACTAATCAGTTCAAGTGAGAACTTGGAATAGTTAATTAATTTGGCTTCTTACTTGGCCAATTCAATAAATTTGGCTTCATACTTGGCCACTATCATATTCCTCTGGTTCAACCTAATGAAGTCCTCTTGCATCTTCGTCAGTTTTGCTTTGGGGAAGAACTTCTCGTAAAATATCTCCCTGAAATCTTCTCAGTTCATTCTGCTAACATTGATGTTCGGGTTTGCCTTTACCATCCGCCACCAGCTTCTAGCTAGTCCCTTGAATTGATGGGTAGTAAAGGTGTTCATCAACCCGACCAACCCGCTCAACCCAAACCTTTTGGATTGGTTAGGGTTGGGTTGCATTAGTTATTTGGGTTGGGTTGCGGGTTGAATCCTTATAAACCCAAATGTAACCGACCCAACCCAATCTTACTTATCCTTCTTTTTTACTTACAAATGCTTTTAAAAATAAATGAAATAAGTTTTTGAATATTTTTATTATATATAAATGATAAACTTATAAGTAACTATTTAAATTGATATGATTATTTTTGTTATATCAAATCTTCTTTCTATATAAATACCATCTATTATTTTCAAAAACTAATAATAATTATTTTTTCTTTCTACAAAATCATCGAGTTTACAATAGAAGAATTTCAATTTAAAAGATGACGTTATTAAGTTTTACTAATGTTAAATTTATATAAATCAAAGTAATAAGAAGATTTCAAAAGTAATATTATTTTTATATGTATAATGAGTTGACTATAAATTATAATTAAAAATAAAAATACAAAATTTTTTTAATTTAATAGTTCCTTTGTAATGGAAATATTGAAATATAATAAAAGAATATTGAATTAGAGCCAACCCGATAAACCGACCCAACCCAAACCAAATCCAAACTGTTTGGATTGGGTTGCGGGTTTACCTTAAACCTGACCTGACCCAACCCAACCCACGAATACCCCTAATGGGTAGTAGCTAACGGCACTCTACTAGGACCCATTATTCTCAATAAATACAAATGTTCTTTTAATTCCTGGTACCTATAGTCAACTATTAAGCTATCAGTAGTACCATCAAATTGTGATAGTTGAAGCTTCTTTAATTCAAGCAACATCTTTCTGTGCTCATTGTCTTACAGATTCTCATGTATCTCTTGACGAGCTAGAACCTCGGGCATTGGTACTAGCATCGACTGTTGCACCGGGATAGGTTCCTAGACTTGCGATTGTAGTGCCACTTCAGGTATCATCTAAGGTAGGACCCTCCTGATTTGTTCCATGACCCTCTTTGTGACCTCTATCAACATATTTTTCATCTGTTCTCAACCACGTTATTCACTTGACCTCGAGAATCATTAATCTACAAATCGAGTTGTTTCAGTATTGATTTTTGTGGTTTTGCCTCTTTTGTACTATGATGACTCTAGATTCAGGTTTCTAGGTTCTTGATTTGTCCATTGGCCTAATAATAGCTTATTCTTCTAAGTTCTTTTATTCTTCTAAGTTCTTTTGTTCTTTTCTTCTAAGTTCTTTTGTTCAAGCAATAAGATCCTCATACATTCAATCATTCAATAATGTAAGTTCACGTTAGCGTGGCAAAATTCTAGGTTTTCGTCGATGCCTCCAAGTTCGAGTGTTCCATACCACCCTTGCCCATCGACATAGACTTCCACTTAAAGGTTTCTGTTGGGATCACTGCAAGTGTACAAGATCGTAATAGTAATATACTCGGTAAATACCGGATTATCGTCCTCTGGGAACGGTTTGTGGTTAATATCTTAAATCCCAATTTAATTTTAATCTCAATTTTATTAAGGCTTAAAATAAAATTAAATATTAAAAACTTAAATTAAATTTAAAATCAAATTGAAAGCAAATAAATATTAAATTGAAAAATATATGAATTAAAATTCTAGGATAGTAAAATATCATGTATTCACTTTTAATATTTATTTCAATAAATCTAAATTTTGTTTTTGTAGGTTATAGCACAAATAATTAAAACCCTCTCCCGATGCGCCTTAATCCTATCAGTTAAATTGTCTAATACCCCCTCCCGAGGCGTACAAACAATAAACTAATGCATTAAAAATATTAATCACATGCAACCTCCTACAGAATTAATAACCTTCCAGTCAATTAATTCAGATAGGTCTATATTCTTATTATCTAATTATTGTACCTCTCTTCCGAGTTAATTCAATAATCTAAATTCAATTTATAGGTGATCAATCAATAAAAAGCATTAAGCACACAAAATATAAAATAATACTTCAAAATAAATTAATCAAAATAAAAATCAAAAGTTCCTACAATCTAAATTACATCCTAGAAATAAAAATACTTAGCCGGACATATTTAAGAAAGTACCAAACAAAGAATTAAATAAAATAAAGATCATACTAGATTAGGCTTTGATCTTGTTCTTCAATTCTGTTATTCACTTTTCTTCTCTCTGGACTTCAAGAATGCAAAATTAGTGTATTGGCTTATTTATATATATATTTTAGACTCCTTATTAGACTATAACTCTAAATTGTAATCAAGACCCAATCAGAAAATCACGTATTGTGTTGTAATTTGTATTTTTGTCTTGGCTTCCAATCTTGCCCTTATTTATTCTTTGTATTTACGCTCCTTGCCCACCAAATTTATGGAACTTTAATTCATGTATTGTGTGCCAATTATTCTAAACCTGCAAAATAATTGAGAATCCTTCATCTGACATTAAATTAAAAATATAAATAAATATAAAGAAAAAAACTATATTAAAATACTATAAATGCATAAATAATATGTAATATGAATGTAATGGATCATGCATCTAATTTTGAGTAATTATATTATATTTTCTACCTAAACTCATGCAAAACATATGTAAAAAATATATAATAATGTTAGTATGCAATGCAACTAACAGTTTCACTACACCCAATTAATTTTACAAATGTCTCGATTATCAAGGCTTCCCAAGCCCTGTTATACTTGATTGTCTCATACCAACCATGCATAGGGAAATAAGTTTGTGCAAAGCCACCAATTATTCACCAAATATGGTCTGTCATTCTCTGAGTCTAGGATTCTTCCATGTCCTCGAATCTTATGCGTCACATACCACATAAAAATCAAAGAGATACAGGATCTTTCCAATCTCATGTCCTGACTACATAAATGTTTTTTTTCTGCTCGTTTTCAGTTTCTAGCTTATATCCTAATGTTTAGACCTAAGGTCTCAAATTCTAATTAAAATGTTTTTCTGTCAAATCGACAACCTTGATCTATTCTCAATACCACCTTTGGCATTTACTTTAAACTATAGTAAGTTCTTTACCCTTAATTACCACATCCTAATTTTTTTCTTCATAAAAAATAAGTGTGTTCTTCAACTTCTACTATTTGTATGAGCTGGTGGGAAAACCTCTAGATCGGACAATGAGACCGAAATCTACTTAGCAACCGTGCTTTCTCCACCCGTCTCCCTTTTAATGTTTAGCTTTATTCAAGACACTCACTATCAGCTCAATTCGTAATCTTTGTATCCGAATAAAACAATAGAAAAACATATATTTTCTCTTTGAAAAATAACTTTTCAAAACAATTTTAATTTTCAAAATAGTAGGTAAGGCTTTCTAAATTAATTCAAATTAATGGTCTTACCTAACCAACCAATTCTTTCTAACTTTTGCCCAAGGCATGTACAACCTAGGCTCTGATATCACCTTTGTAACACCCCGCCTCCCATACCCGAGCCAGCATCATCCGACGGTATATTTTTCTTTACTATTTTTGGGCCGCCCAGGAGGCGGGCTTGTGCTACGTTAACCTTTTTCCTTTCTAAGTCCTGAATCCATGAAACTTCTTATGTACATTGACTTATACATGATATATTCCATAAATATGAAAATGATGTCATGAAATAAAATTTTCAGTATTATTAATTAATATGAGATTCGAAGTACATAGGAGTTTGATCATTATAGTGGAATAACAAAATCTGAATTAAATAAATTTGGGTCAACATGCCCTAAATTAATTAAAATCTTAACGAAAATAATATAAGAGCCCAGTAGATTATCCCAAATCTTTAAATTATTATTTTAACAAAATAAAACATGTGCTCCACTTTTCAAAGATTAAATGATTCAAGTAGTAAATTATTTCTGTTGTCATTAAAGACCAAAATGATACCTTCCAGCATTTTCAATCCCAAGGAAAAGAGCTACTATACTGAACTCAGACACCGACAAAGTTGAGATAAGATCAACTTAAAACCCTCTATTACCTCACAACCCTTGATTAGAGAGCTCACAAGGAACATCTGCCCTCGTGTCTGTACGTGGTTAAGATCTTTATTTAATCTTGTATTAAATGTATGAATAAGACATTTAAATAATTTAGCAGAATTTAAACATACAAGCACAGTAACATCTCATCATAAATCATGCATCATTATAAACCTAAGCATACATAATCTATATGACATGTATATGAGATCAAAAATAAAACATACAAGCAAGCCTTATTTAAATCAAAATAATAAAGTAAAAAAGAGAAAATTATTTCACATTCTATCGCTAATCCTTTTGATCTGAATATTTTGAGCCTTCTCAAACCTAAATAAGAAGAAAAATAAGAAGAAAACTCTCTTTCTTTTGCACTAGAAGAGAACTAAGAAGAAAAACGAAATAGAAAAACGGAGAGACTCTCTTTCTCTTGAAAATGAAGAAGAAAAGAATGGGACAGTTTAAGGGGAAGAGGAGGGTACTATTTACACACATCCTTAGTCAGTCACCTCATTCCACCTTCCAATTAAACTACTTATATTTTAATGTATATATATACCACTAATTCATTCCACTACTTATATTTTAATATATTTTTGCCACCCAATTCCACTACTTATATTTTAATATATTTTTCACAACCCAATTCCACTACTTATGTGTATATATATATATGTCTACACCAGCTAATCAATTAATTGATTAATTGATTAGTTGATTAACATGCACTAATTAACATTAACATGTTAATTAGTGTGTGTGTATATATATATACACACTAATTAACATGCACTCATCAAATTAATATATATAATATGTCAATTATATTTATTGATTAACCAATTAATTCATGCACAAAATACTCGGGGTATTATAGTAGAGTCCTCTGGTTGCTCCAAAAAAATGCCCATAAGTAGACTTTTTATTACTGCTATGCAAAAACTCAGGTTTCCCCCCTTCCTACTACAATATTTGCTATTTAGAACAACCAAAGAACAAGAGAAGAAAAGAGAGTAGGCAAATAAATTATTTATTTCTTGCTAGGATGAAATTTAAGAATGAGGAGGGGTTTATATAAATTTTTCGACTTGAAAAGTAGCGTGAACAATGCTACAATTTGTTATTTGTTTTACATGAATAGTGCACTACAGTAGCATGAACAACGTCGCAAATGGTTTTTTGTCTTACATGAACCTTATAGAATGGTGCCAGTAGAATTAATTGAACTCAAGACACAGTTGGATGAACTCCGTGAAAAATGATTCATTCGACCTAGTGAATCACTATTGGGAGCTTCAGTATTATTTGTGAAAAAGAAAGACGGATCAATGAGGTTGTATGTCGATTATCGAAAGTTAAATCTAGTAACCATAAAGAATAGGTATCCTTTGCCAAGGATAAATGACTTATTTGATCAATTGAGGGGAGCTACTCATTTCTCTAAGATTGATCTTAGGTCAGGATATCATCAGTTAAGAATCCGAGAGTTAGATATATACAAAACAACCTTTAGAATGAGATATAGACATTTTGAGTTGCTTCTTCCAAATCATGATGTCTCCACAGAACCTTAACCAACGAAATGTCCTTAGTCCTGAGATTTTGTACCTTACAATCTAATATTTTGATTGTTGGCTCCTCGTAAGTTGCATTGTCTCGAAGTACAACTTCCTCCCAGTGTATGATATGTGATGGGTCTGGTTCATACTTTCGAAGTATCGATACATGGAATATATTATGCACTGAGGACATTCGGTTTGGTAGGTCCAACTCATAAGCACATTCCCCGATTCTCCTAAGTATTTGAAAGGGTCCAACAAATTTTGGTGATAACTTCCCTTTGAATCCAAACCTCTTAATTTCCTTTTGAGGATTAATCCTTAGAAATACGTCTCCTACTTGAAACTCTAGGAGTAACCTTCTGTTATCAGCATAGCTCTTCTGACGACTTTGAGCTGTAGCCAATCTCTTTCGTATCAGTTTGATTTGGTTGTTCATTTCTTCCACAAAATCTGGGCCAATAAGAACATGATCATCGAGTTCAGCCCAACAGTTTTGTGATCTGCAGTGTAACTGAAATTGTAGTAACGTAATAACCAAAATTTGAGTTTAAAACACATTTTATTTATAATACCTAAATTTTTAGTGACGTGATAATTGTAATACCAAAAATGTTAGTGACGTAATAACCAAAATTTGAATTTAAAACACATTTTATTAGCACATATACGTATTTATC
>JAJIYU010006295.1:0-20860 GCA_030144865.1 Tinospora cordifolia
TATATATATATATATATATATATATATATGCATATAAATGTGTAAATATATTTGAAACGAGATCCCTTACGTGGGTATGCGCTATTCAACATTCCCCTTAATATATATATATATATCACCTCTAATGCATCCAAAAATAAAATTTTTTTTTCACAAAGACAACTCTCAATAGTATTACGAAAATATGAAACCTAACTTTGAGTATAACAAAAAAAAAATGTGAATGTCTCACATTCGTGAGCCTCAAATGCAGAGGGTTCGAAATGCTAAAAACCCCATTTTTCACATTAATAGCCAAATAAATGTTATACTAGGGGTATCAAACACAAAGATTTGAGTTTAGAGAATATTATACCTTTTCACATTAATAGCCAAAATAGATTTTTCGATGCCTTAATCTATTTTCAATCCACAATACAAACATCCATATTTCAGATTTTTAACAATTAAAGGTGCTAATACAACAGTTTTTGGCCCAACTTTTGTACAGGTGTAAAATGAGAAAATACAACAGATTTGTTAGAACATGAAGGGAGTTCAAGATCGAGAGAAGAGTTATGCGAATAACCGAAGGAAAATCCTTGAGTTTGATGTTGGTGATCATGTACTCCTTTGAGTTTTTCCTCGAAAGGAGCAGACTCGGTTTGGTATTTCAGAAAAACTCGCTCCAGAAATATTGGATCTTTCGAGATTCTCGAGAGAATAAACCCTGTTGCATACCAATTGGCATTGTCGCCTCAGTTACCGGGAGTACACAACTTGTTTCATGTGTTGATGTTGAGGAAGTATTACCCCTATCCCTCACACGTGATGGACTGAAGATATGTTGAGTTACGAGAGAATTGTATATACGATGAGGCTCTGGTAGCTATCATTGATAGAGCCATGAAGAAACTGCACAACAATGAGATATCAATGGTACACATATGTTGGCAGTTTCGTGGTGCAGAGCAAGAGAACTACATTGCGAGTCACTTCCCAGTGATTATGATAGTTGCTCCTTGATCTTTATTATCTTAATAAATTTTGAGGACGAAATTTGTTGTAAGAAGGGAAGACTGTAATGACCCTTATTTTGGACATTGAGTCGACGAGTTTAACATATATTTTTATGCATGAATTAATGAATTATAAATGAAGATACATGACTTTACGACAATTGTATTAATTAATGTGTGTATTAAATAAAAATAAATAAATATTAATAGTAATTAATATTAATAGTGGGAGCTTAGTTGAAAAAAATGATGAAATGAAGCATGAAATGAAATTATTTAATAATGCATGGAATGTGTGGAAAAGAAATTATCTCATTTAAACCGGACTTATTATTAATATAGTGGGTGATGTGGAGGATAAGAAAAGAAAAAGTGGGAGACATCATCTCTTTCAAATTTGTTATTATTAATATGGCGAGATAAAAATGTGATTTGTTGGATAATGGAAAAAAATGAGAGGATTATGATGCGGTGGGATAAGAAGAAACAAGTCAATGGTGTTATTTTAACATTAAATGGGTATGGGACCCACCCATTTCCATGTGTATGTAAAGGGTCCCTCACAATGTAAAAGTTATTCTCTCAAATCTCACTTGTTTTCACTGGGGGGGGGGGGAGAGAGAGAGAGAGAGAGAGAGAGCTAACCGAGAAGAGAAAGAAAAAGAGGAAAGAAAAATCAGAAAAAGAGAAGAAAAAGAAAAGAAAAGATAGAAGAAAAAGCTACAATTTTCTCAAAGATTCGTTGCTTTGAGTAAATTATTTTCATCTCTTTTCAATTCAAAATTGTTACAAAAGTTTTAAATTATAATTTTCCTAATGTAGTTTTTAATAGAAGTGTTAATTTATTGAGTGACCCAAAACTAAGGTGTATTTTCGCTAAGAGTAATATTACACAATATATATTATTGTGTTCATATCAATGAATAGAACACAGATATATAGTTTATTTGTACTAATGTGGACCCTAAGAATTTATATGGTAAGTCAAAGTTGATACATAAGGGTGTACATATTGGCATTGGAATTTTAATTGACGGTACTAAAATATTTAGAATGAAATTCTAGACTCAATGACACCAAAATTAAAATTTTTGGCGATCAATAGATATATTAAATTTGCATTTATGCAATTGAAAAAAAAATGTATAGATTAATATTATATGTATATATAAGGTTATATAATGTTAATTGATTAACATATAAGGTTATACTTCATTATGTAATGTCATATATATATATAATGTTGTGTAACATTATGAATTACTTCAAATGAAAAAATGTGTAACATAGGAAATAATTAATTTTTCCTTAATGTATATTATATCAAATTTGTGAAGCGGCTGCGTAGTGTATACCAAAAGCGAAACACGTGTTAACAATGTGAGCTTTTGGTATTTGGCTCGACATTGGGAGACGCGACCGACGACTAAGAAAACGTCAACAATCTATTTAGTCTGTGAATAGTAATTTGATGTATTTACTTAATTTTTAATTCTATTTATGGTTGTTGCCTAATTGGGTGCTACATGCTTAACATATTGCATTAAGATACAACTAATCTTCAGATGTGCTAACCTGGCCTCAGGATACGAGGTTTTGAGGTGCGGATATTGGATCGTGATAGTCCTAAGATACGAGTACAGATCTTCAGATGTGCCGATGTGGCCTCAGGGTAAGAGGTTTCGAGGTGAGGACACTGGATCATGATAGTTTTGAGATAAAGCTAAGTGACGGATCTTCAGATGTGCAGACCTGACCTAAGTACGAGAGGTTCTAAGGTGCCAATATTGGATCGTGATAGCTCTGAGATAGGATTGATAAACGGATCTTCATATGTGTTGATCTGACCTAATGATAAGAGGTTTCGAGGTGCAAACATTAGATCATGATAGTCCTAAGATAAGAGTGGTACGTTGGTACACTCTATGGATATATTTACAGTAGTGCATGGCACACTCTACTAGTTCATGCGTGGTGACGGTACCACCTTGTCAGTAGGCCACGATCATCAAGATACGACAGTATGGCTGGTTAGTGGGCCATGATCGACGATTGATGTCTTAATATGGCCTAGTGGATGGCCACGTCCATTCAAAATGGTAATATGACCAAAGGATTTATAAAGTGAAAGAAGGGCGCAAAGTTTAGACACTGGACCCTGGAAACATAGCATATTTCATAACATATTCGGCTATTGTATTTTTATACGTTGATGATTGTGCGTGTTATTCGTTGTTGCATTTTTATTTGAATGCTTGTGATTTCGTCTGTTGCATTGCATGTAAAATACTAGACTTAAGTAGATATATCTCTTGTTACTCATAGGGCTCACGTGGATGTTGAGCTCACTACTCTTAACATTTTCAGGTTCGTCTAGTGTGAATAAGGGGAAAAGTATGTTGATCACGTGATCTTTTCTATCCTATCCCTAGTAGGATGTTTTGTTATTTTGCTATTTTTGGTATTTTAAATCATTATGTTCAAGTTTTGAAAAATGTAAAGTTGAACTAGACTTTGTTAATGTAATTAATATTAAAGACTTCTACTATTGTTATATTATTTCGCTTACCTTGTTATTGTTGCACTCTGAATACTATAAATGTTTCGATGGTAAGACTTAACAGTAGTCAACAAGTTTAACTAAGGAGTAGACTTGTCTGACTATTGTGTCGGTTGGGTTACCCCTATGAGGTTTCAGAAGGGGTCCCGACAATTGTGACCTGGTGGGACAAGAAGATTATTAATGCGTGAAATAGTAATATCCCAATTTATCGATGGTGACACGTGGATGCAAACGAAATTCATTAACCATATATCTTAATGTATGGAATTGTTATCATATTGGTTATGGCTTGGGAATCGAGGTATTACAATAGCCCTATAAAATTTTCAAATGAATAATAATTTTAAGTCTTGAAGGTTAGCTTTAGACTTGCAATATTAGTGTTGATATGTGTTTCACATGATTGATTATGTAAATATATACTATATGAATACACGTATTTTACATATACTATATGAATACAAAGATGGGAAAGACACAATTATGCAGTTGAAATCTCGTTCGAGTGCCATATAACACTTTAAGGAATTTGACCACAAGATAAAAGAAGACACAAATTAGGCTACCATGTGGAGTATTGGTGTGGTGTTATGCAATGCCCCAGTTCTCGATCCTTCGTTTTTGTCCCGTCTATCAAGCATAGAAAGACGCACTATTAAATGTCAGCACACATGTCATCTACCAAGAACCTAGACATTATTTTTCTCACATTCACTTCTCATTAAATATGTTCTGAATATATTAGATCTCATACAAATAATTCATCAATCTCTTAGACACACCAAGAGATATTGATAGGAGATAAAATATAATAAATCTCCTCAAAACTCATGGATTAAACTGAATAAAACTAGACATAAAGTGTTTACATAATAGTCTAAAAAATGGCCCATGTGGCCCAATACCAACTCCTAAAAACATTAAGATAAAACAAATAAAAAGAGGATATTTACCTAATTCGACTAATTTTCATAAATAGAAATAAAGCAAATCAAATCACAACCTCTCAATGAAGTCTATGAATATCTAAATCGCACCCAGCCATACTGAAACTCGAAGTGTCTCAAAGATCACCTAAAATGGAAATGTTGGGGTAAGCTCGAGAGCTTAGTGGATCTTACACAGTACATCAATAACATTATTTAAATCAAACACAGAACATGCAAACACTTATCATACATTAGATATGTTAAACATTAAGTTATCAACAATCGTTAATTAGACCGAAGGGTTTAACCTTGGTTTCTCTCATCATGATCATGATGGAGAAGACGAGAAAAATGCACAATATGCTAGATTCCAATGGGATAGGGGCACACCCATCGCCCAACCCGGAAACTAGGATCACACCTATCGCTCCATCACCAAAGAACTAAGATCACAGCCATTATTCTATCATTGAAAACTATAAACAACCCATCATTCCTTATCGCGAGAAACCCACAGTGATCCCCCAAGGACCACTGTGATGGTATGTGGTTCAATTCTTACACATTAATGCCAATTTAGTATTTATTTTTTTGCTGTTTTTTTGTTTAGTTCATTCTATCATGACTCTAGAGTTATGTTTCTAAGTTCTCGATTTGTCCAGTAGTCTAATAGTTTATGCTTCTAAGTTCTGTTTTGAGAATTTTCAAAATCCTCTAATGTCGTTGGGTATAAGATTTGGTTTCATGATCACAATACATGTGATATACATATTTTAAGAAATTCAGATAAATGAAGCATGCATTTAAAACAATCAAGCATTCATACAATCATACATGTTAATGCTAGCATAGTGAAATTATAAGCTTCCGCCTACGCCTCCAGGTTCGTGTATCCCATACCACCCTTGCCCTTCATCATAGACTTCTACCTAGAGATTTCGCTACACCCAATCAATTTCGCAAATGTCTCGATTTCTAAGGCTTCCCAAGCCTCACTGTACTTGACTGTCCCATACCAGCCAAGCATAGGAAAAACAAGTTCGTCCAAAGCCACCGATCATTCACCAAACAAGGCCTGTCGTTCTCCGAGTTCAGGATTCTTCTATATCCCTGAATCCTATGCATCCCATACCACATAGAAATCAAAGATACAGGATCCTCCCGATCTTGTATCCTGACCAAACAAGTGTTTCATTTTCACACGTTATCAATCTCTAGCTTATGCCCTAAAAGCTTTTATTTATAATCCACTGTGCTACCCTTAGCAACACCCAAGTTTCTACCTAAGGTCTCTTTCCTAGACCTAAGGTCTCAAATCCTCGTTTAAAGATTCTTTTGTCAAACTGACAACATTGATTTATTCTCGATACTACCTCTGACATCCGTAGTAAGTTCTTTGCCCTTAATTACCACATCTTGGTTTTTTATAGAAAATAAGTGTGTTTTTCAACTTCAACTACTCGTATGAGCTGGTTGGACAACCTCCAGATCAGACGGTGAGACCGAAGTCTACTTAGCAACCGTGCTTTCTAGAACAGGATAACCCATCTCTCTTTCAATGTTTAGCTTTACTCAGGACAGGGCTTACCTACTATCAGCTCAACTTGTAATCTTGGTATCCAAACAAAACAATTGAAAACATATATCTCTTTTTGAAAAACAATTTTTTTCAAAATCGTTTTAGTTTCCAAAACAGGAGGTAGGGCTTCTAAATTAACTAAATAAATAGTCTTTCTTGACTAGTCAATTCTTTCTAATTCTTGCCCAAGGCATCTAAAGCTTAAGCTTTGATACCACCTTTGTAACACCCCCAGCTCCCGATTTCTATTGCATACATTATAGGCGACGTGGTTGCCTCGTAGCTTGAGACTTCATTTCTTTTGAATACAGTCCATCCTGCTTTCTATTTGAGAATTGGGGATATTACTTTTTCTTTACATCATTTATCACATCTGTTAGTTTCACCATATCATATCCCAAGGTACAAAATAGAGTATAAATACAACATAACAACAGTAATCTCAGGATTACATAATAACTAAAAACATTAATTTATGCTTAGAGTTATGAACAAATATTGTGGGCTCCATGGCCAACTTTTGATAATACAAATATTGTCTGGCCTAATGACCGACAACTGAAATGATTAAATATAGTGGGCCACATGCCCTACAATACATTTATTTTCTAATATCCCCATGTTGTGAGGCACACTACTACTGATTTACATTGATTTGCTAGAAGCAATGTCTTCAATGGTTACCTGAAAAAATGATTGAGTGAGCTCAAGAGCTCAGTGGATCATACACAATACATCAATAGCATTATTTAAATCAAACACTGAACATGCAAACATTTATTATCCATTAGGCATTTCAAACATTTATTTATCAAAAGTTGTCAATTAGACCGAAAGGGGTTGACCTCTCTGTGCCAAATCTGGGGAGAGAGATCAATTCTGAAACTCAAACCATTCTATGTGAAGTGGGATCATTTTTGAAACTCAGTCCGTTCAAGTGTCAATCTTGACCACCAGTTCTAATTCTGCATGAAACACACACGAAGGACATTCGTCTCCGCTCTGGTGCATGGTTGAAATCTTTATTTAATCTTATTTTTTGTGTACAGAACAAAAATAAATAAATATTTCGTCAACAATTAAACATTTTATCATCATGACATCATAAATCAATATTTTCATAAATGAAAACAATGACTTTTGATTTCTGATGTAGAAGATCGTACAAGACGCAACTATCAAGCATATTCCTCAGTCATAAATAATATAAATTAAAAAGAAAGGAAAATCATTAAATCAATATTCTTGCATACTTCTAGGCATTCAAACAATGTAAGCATCACATATTCAGCATTAAAATTCAAATAATACTAGAGAGTAGAGTAATCACTTCCACCTCAGTAGTAATTCCTTGAATCTCAACTTGTTTCGAGTCTTTGGCCAACTGTCTTCAGGATCTACGTTTTAAAAAAATGTGATTTAATAACTGCCCATGAATAGTATCGTATATATGAACAGTACCGTATATATGAACAATACTAAATAGTAACAATGAATAGTACCGTATATATGAACAATACTAAATAGTAACAATGAACAGTATCGTATAGATGAACAGTAGACTATGCATGTGTACTGAAATGAATAATGACATCTCTAATCTTAAATAGAGACTAGAGCAGAGTAATTATACCTGCTTTGATCAGAAAAGTCGTCCAATTGCTTCAAAAGAGGTACCCAATAGTAGATCTTTACTATTGCTATGTAGAAACTGGGGTTTTCTCCTTCCTACTACTATATTTGCTGGCTAAAACAGCTGAAGAACAAGAGAAAAGAAGAGAGTAAGCAAAGAAATTTTTTCTTTCTTACTGGAATGAATTTTTAGAATGAAAGGGGGGGGGGGTTTATATAGATTTTTTTTGGCAGAAAAAGACGAAATTGCATAGTTGTTAATAGTTTGTTATTGTAGCTACAGTGCCTGTTACTATAGCTACAGTAATCACCGAACCTTAATTTGTCTGCCGACAAAGTAGTGACTGTATTTTTGAACAGTAACCATATATTTGAACAGTAATTTATTTTTATTTTTTAACTCAAATTTCGGGTATGACAACACTAAAATTGTAGGTATTACATAACACAATCATAATTCAAACACTTGCAATCATTAGGTATTTCAAACAACAATTTATTCAAGTCGAGTCTTAGACCAAAAGGGCATTTAATCCCTTGATGCTCTTAACTAAGTAAATGGGCCCACTCGGCATCAACCCATTTGTGGCACGTGTCGACATCAACCCGTTACACGTGATGACTCACAAGGTACTACACGACCCTCAAGTACTTAGGTCTGAAAACCATATGACCTAACTCATATGAAAAGAACATCCACAGCGTTGCCTTGACCACTATGATGGTATGCGGTTGTTATCACCCTGCCCAAGAGAAAAACTTCTCACAACAAGAAAGATGAAAAAAAAGGTGAGAAGAGGTGCTAAGAAGAGGGCTTAGAGAAAATAAGAGGAAATTTCAACTGTTATTTCTGGAATGAGGAAAGTGAGAGCCTAGAGGGCTTTATATAGATTTTCAAAGGGGAAAAAATAGAAATTTTTGAGTTTTTCTTGGAGTAAAATACATAAATTCTCTAGAATTTCGTATTTCCTAATTATAAGAGAAAAATAAGTATTTTTAAATTTTTTTTCAAATTTTAAAAATTAATTTTTGGTATTTATCTCGATTTTTCGATATTTTTTGACGAATTTTCTGTCAATTTTTGCATTTTTTTGTATTTTATAAATCGGCTAATATCTCAGCGCATCGGATCATCCTCGAGACACGCACACAAATTAGATCGGAGGGTCGAGATTGACGATTGAGATTTCGCAGCTTTGATCGCAACCGTCTGATCGTCCTTCATCATCTCCGTTCGTTTGATCTTCGTTATCATGTGCGCTCGGGCATTGGTGCACATCATCTTGCGGCCGTCACATCGCGAGATTGGATTCAGATTGACGGTTTGCAGCCGTTGATGCATTTTGAGTTATATTTATATGATTTTCAACCGAATTTCATGTTCTATTTTCGAATTTTTGTCAAATCTTAATCCAAATTGTCTTTCTAATCTTGTTGTCATCAAAAATTGCACATATCCTTGTATTTTTGGCTATGATATCCCATGATATACATTTTATTCATATATTTTCTTCCAAAAATCTATTAAATTAATTTTATTCCTTATTTGGCTAAACTAGGACTTACTTAATTTTTTATCCGTCAATTCTGTATAATTCTCAAAATAAATTTTCAAATTTTATATGAATTTTCGAGTTATTACACATGTTATAAAGCATTGTAAACATCGAACATAGACGTATAATTCATGTTATTCTAGCATTCATCCATTCAGGCCATTTACAAGTCATATAAACACATCCTATCATACTTCTAGGCATTCAAGCAACGTAAACACGCTACATGTTCAACATTAAAATTTAAATAATACGAGAGAGCAAGGTAACCACTTCCACTGTTGCTATGCTCTGCTTGTTCTAATCTTCGTTCCGATGATTCGAATCCTCAACCTATAAAGGTTTGATATCATAATTTAGTATCCTTAAACCATGATTCAATGTCCATTCAATCAAGTAGTAATTGGTATGCATCTAGGTAATATTCGGTATGTAATATCATGTTCTTCTTTTGTGTACCGCAAAAGAGAAGGGTACCACTGCAATCACTTGGATCTAAGCATATCAAAAAACAGGGTCCGGGATGCATTACTGCAGTAATGCCAAGCATTATTGCGGTTGCCAGAATTGGTGACATAGGTTACTGCGGTAACCAGAGAGTATTTCCCATGAATAGTGTATTATCGCAATATTTAGGGGATTTTCCAAAAATATGACATTCACATGTGCATCATCCAGTTCGTGGTTCCCTCTTGCGTTTTACACTTCAATACACTAATATTATCGTTAAAGTATACATCATATTTGAATAAAAGGTGTTATACCTCGTGTGCCTCGTTTTCCCCTTCGTTTCCTTACAAAATGAGATTTCAACCCTCAATAATCTGTGTTTCAAAGAAAACATGCATACACTTAGAAAATGTAGATCTATGATAAGAACTTGTGATTCCAAGTGAGGTTTCATGATTTACCTAAGCACAATGATTTGGAACATTGCCTCAACTAATTTTCCTTCTTGTTGGTGTCATTCTTTACGAATCTAAGCTTGAAAACCTGTGGAAAAGGGTTTAAATGAGTTCAAAACCCTTTATAACTCAAAAGAAGTGAGAAAAATTGGAGTGGAACGGCTAGCTAGAGTTTTGGAGAGAAACAACGAGTAGCGACACAAGTGTGTGTGTGAGATTAGGGTTTTTGCATGAACATTACTGATATATAAATTTTTTTTTTACGTATTATCGTTGTAATGACTCTAATTATTATAGCATCAAAATTAGGGTTTTTGGCGCAATGTCGTGGTAACCAAAACGCATCGATTTTCAATTTCATATAGCATTGTCGTAGTAATGATTTCTATTACCACAATAACCAAAACAATGTCATTTTCACTCATTTCTAGTTTTTCGAACATTACCGCGGTAATCAGAGCCTTTTATTATTTTTGTCTCTTCAAGATAATTTTTCAAATTTTTTATTAATTTTTAAAATTATTTCAAGTTTATTTTCACTTGTATTTCATGATCGTAAAATATTTATAATTTTTAAAATTATTTATTTAATTTATTATTATATTTAAAACTCTCAAAATTCTATAATTTATTCATTAACATTTGGGGTATTACATATTGCCTAGAGGTCCTTCAATGCCTAAATCAAAACAAATGTGTAAGAAATGAAAAGCAAAGAGCTTATAGGTGGTAGAAAATTACTTACCTTCTCAAATGAGGATCACGTTTATTCAACTTGATGTAGTTGGTGAAGAATCTATTTAGGCTTTTAAGGGTTTGCAACCCTTTAAACTCTTGTGCTTAAGCCTTAATGAGATCCACTTTCCGTCTCAAAAATTGAAGATCCATGATCCATCTTCCATAATTGTTAGTTGTATTGCATACTAAAATTATTTTATATATATATATATATATATTCTGCATGGGGTTTAGGTAAAAAAATGGCATATATTTAATTATAATTAAGTGCATAAGCATTTTTAAAAATATTGCATGTATTTATGCATTTTGAAAATTTTAATATAATTTTTATTATTTATATTTGTGATTTAATGTCTGATGAAGCTTCTCTATTGTTTGTATAGGTTCAGAATAGTTGAAAACACATATACTAAAGGGAAAAATGGAAAAATGGCTTCAACAGTACAAAAATTTGATAAATAAAGAATTAGGGATAGATTATAGATCAAGTAACAAAGCCAATACATATAACAAGGCCTAACAAAGCAACATTGCAAAGCCCAACAATTCGGTCCGGCCCAAAAGCCATGAACATGAAGAAATTGTGGAATGGCAAGAATGGTAATTTAAGCAAGAATGCTATGGCACAATTGCGAACAATTGGGTGGCAAAATAGGTAATTGTAGTGAAAAGAGGATGGCTTGACTAGAAGAGAATTTGAAACCTTAATTGAGGTGCAATTGAGAGTGGCAGAATGGTAATAAGTTGATAAAGCAATGGGCAATATAGGAAATTGGGACACAAGAGCAAAACAAAACCAATTTTGGTGAGCGGACGCAGAACTGCAGTCCTACTATGGTAGACTGTGGTCTTACATGATGTACATGGCATATAGTGTATTAAAAATTTGGGTTTTTGAAGTACTGTGCGACCGTAGTCTTACGATTAGGGTGTTAATTTGCGCTTTGAGTTAGTGTTTAATTAGGGTTTTTAGGTTAGTGAACATTATAAATAGTTCATCGTATTAGAATTCAAAGAGTTCAATTGATACGTTTATTGTTGTGACTACGAAAGCATAAAGAAGACCAAAACAAGGGAGAAGATGAAGAACAAGAACAAATCTATATAGTATAATCTTCTATTTGTTTAATTTTTTATGCTGTGAATTAGTTGTTATGTCTAGCTAAATTCTTTTAATTTTTAGGATGTAATTTTGATTGTAGGAACCTTTGATCTTTATTTTGATTAATCTATTTTTAAGGTATTATTTTATATTTTATGTTCTTAATGTTTTTTATTGATTAACCACCTATAAACTAATTTTAGATTGTTGAACTAACTCGAGAGAGAGGTTTAACAATTAGATAATCAAAGTATAGATATATCAGAATCAATTGATTGAGAAGTTGTTGATTTTATAGGAGGTTGCACATAATTACTATATTTAATGCATTAGTTCATTGATTGTATACCTCAAAAGGAGGTATTAGGCGATTTAACTAATAGGTATTAAGGCACCTTGAGAGAGGGTTTTGATTACTAGTGTTATAACCTACAAGAACAAAATTTAAATTAATTAAAATAAAGATGAAAGGTAAATACATTATATTTTACTATCCTAGAATCCTAATTCATACAGTTTTAAAATCAATAATAGTTTACTTTCCATTTAATTACTATTTAAAGTATTAAAACATTAATCTGAAGCCTCAATAAAATTAAGACTAAAATTAAATTGGGATTTCAGATTTTAACTACATACCATTCCCTGAGGGTGATATCTCATATTTACCATGTATTAGTATTGTGATCATATACACTTGTAGTGATCTCAACAATAATCTCATAGGAATTTATTCGACCAGTCTTATAGTGGTTGATCTTTGTACGCACCAAGTTCTTGGATCTTTTTTTCCTTTGGATGATGCCATTAACCTCTAAGATAGAGGAAAATATTTGCTTGGGAGCTTGAACAAGAGATTTAACAACTGGTTTCTTTAATTGAAGTAGAATAATATAGGTGGCAATAGAGGAATTAGATATCGTAGGCTATGCACTCATTAGGTCAACAAAAGGAAAATGATTGAAGAGAACTTGTTCTTCCTGTAGTTCATCACCTTTTTCTTTAGTGTCATCTTCTCTTTACCCTTCCCTAAGTTGAAACCACTTTGCATCTAATAAAATAATGCAAAAGGAAACAAAATAAAATTTAGAACGACCTCTAACACTTATTTCCCAAAAAATAGTAGCATGTTTTGATACTCTTTCCCGTTACTGTGAAAGAGTGAACCACCGATTCTATACAATATATTATTATTACCGTCTAAACAATTAGACATCCAACCTATAATAGCAATGAGCAAATTATAAGAGCAAAGCTCTACCAATTGAGTTATATTCCTTCAAGCTTGAAGTATATATGAAGTAGTTAGATACTTCTTCTAATTTTTTCCATAGGATGAGTAAGGTTGTTCTAAACTTGAACTACAGACATCGTCAAGGTTAGCACAATTGATGATAGCAACTCAAGTATTAATTACATGACCTTGAATACCAACTATAGATTGGTTGAGCATGATGAAATCACTGAGGTTGAAAGTCTTGATGTTGATTCCTAATAGTGAACGAAAACCTATTATAGGCCAAAGTAGCTAGGAACAAGCATGAAGAATAACTGAAATACTCGCCATTGCACTACAAAAATCTTTACATCTTAATAGTGTACCACACAGTGTATGGTAGACCTAGTTGGAGCATCGTTAACATCTTATTGTCAATATAGCTTCCATTTGCCATTAGGTGGATGCCCACATAATAGATTTGGTTGACACCTACATAACATGCTTCTCAAAAAATTAGGACGAACCAATAAATTGACAATGAGAAAGTGTCTGGCTGATTACACAACACACTTTTTCTTTGGAAAAGATTTATTGAGACCTTAAACATGTTACAAAAATTTTGTTACAAGAGCTAAGTGCATCGAGCTCAAAAAGGGAATAAAGACAAGTCAGTATATAAGGTAATTTTCATGATAATCACTCACTATGTGACATCTTGTTTATGCCTTGCATGTGTTCACAATGAGGCATGCCTCGACTATAATTTTTATGTGCTTGTATGAACTTGCTCCAAAATGCAATACATTTTCATCATCATAAAGTCATCTTAATTAGAAAAATAAATATAATAAGACTACATTTTCATAATGAAAGTTGTACCAGAACTAATTTTAAGTGTCCAAAATGTGAGAATATGAGGGCTTTGAGAAGGATTCTAGGGGTTGGGTATTGGAAAGGGTTGAATTGTAAGAAATCATGAGAAAATATTTTGAAATAAAATTTAAAAATAGATTAACGTAAGAATGATATTTCTTTATACTTTGTGGTAGGAAAAGAAATGTGGTAAAAATGTCCCTTTCATAATTTCCACTAGAAATTTGTTAGTTTTAAACATATGACAAGTTCATGTGCATTAATTAAGATTTGCCTGCATGAGTGTATGTATGTCCTGAATATTTTATAAAAATTGCATTTTTTTGTTCCTTTATTTATATGTAAGTTTTTTCGAAGTCCACTGCTTCTTAATGAACTAATCTACATACTACACAATTACAGACATCAAGGTCGTTGTAGTATAGTGGTGAGTATTCCCGCCTGTCACGCGGGTGACCCGGGTTCGATCCCCGGCAACGGCGAACTTTTTTTTGTTTTTATATTTTATTTTTTTTCCATTTTTCTATGCTTTAGTTTCCGCGGAAGAACTCTTTAAAAAAAGTAAAAACACTAGTCCCGGGAAAGTGGAAAGTTGATCAGAAAACCACAAGACTAGACTGAAGAAAACGAAGAAGATGACGACGTTGATGAAGTGACTTTTAGTTTCATTGCGGGAGAAATCTGAGTCCTTATCTTCTTCTTTAGGGTTTTTTCAAGCTCATTAACAGCGGTTGAACTTTCATTTCAATGGCGTACATACCTCCGCACAAAAGGCATTTTAAAGACGCAGAGAGACATGCGCCTGCGCCATCTGAGCTCTTCCTTCCGCTTCGTTCTCGGAGCGGTAGTAGTAGTTCGCCAAGATCTGGATCCTTGCCTGGGAGGAGTAAGGAGAGGAACTCGTGGAGACAAGGAGGAAAGATCGTTTACGCTGCACAGTCGATTTCTAGATGGTTCATAGCTCCTTTGATCGATGATAACGATGACGATGATCATGGTTACTGTCTTCCTTATGAGGTTCAGTTGGTGCCGATTTCGTGTGAATCGTACGAGCGGAGAAATGGACAGAAGCCGATGATTATTGTGTGCGATCATCTCAGAACAGGTTTTTCTTTCTTCCTTTCTTTTTTTTTTTTTTCTTTTTCCTTTTAAAATTTATTTCTTTATAACAATTTCATTATTGAAGACGACTTAATGCCGTTTTACTGTTTCTAAAGACTATAGTATATGTTTGTCGAAGTCAGGGTTGTATTTCACCTAGTGTATAAGGTGGACGTGTGTGTTCGTTCAATTGTTCAGTCCCTCATCCGTGCAGTGAAATCATTAATGCCGTGTTTCGTTTGTGATTTGTGTACAATTTTCTATATCTTACAATTCGAAAAGAAAGCAACAAGTTTGGTTTATCATATTCGAAGATAATTTTCAAAAAATTTGCCAAAAAATAATTTGTTTTCAGAAAATGATATAAAGTTTTCGATTTTGGATTGCGTCTATATTTTCAAAATACAAACTAAATACAACCTAAGGTTCTTGAAAAATTGCACTTTACATTGAAAGACGATACGATCTTATTATTATAGGAGCTAATGAAATAGGTGGGAGCTTTGCAAAGAGTCCTTGGGAGCTTATATTAAAGAAGATACAGGCTGACCTACTAGCTTCTTTCCAAAATGTGAGGGAGGAAATGCTTGAAAATGAGCTTGAAGAAGTAAAGCCTTCTTTTATAGCTAGATTTGGAAAAATTTTCTTTCATGGGTAAGTCTTTCTTTATTTTATAAAATTTAATTTTGCCGTTCTTTAGGAAATTTCACTTTACGATTATTTATATTTTTCTTCCTCAATTCCTCCATAGGACATGTGTGATTCAAACAGAATAAAACACAGTAGAGCCTCAAGCTTAAGGTTAAAGTTTAGTAGACAGATGGCTTGCAAATTGACAAAAGTGAATGCCCAACAAAAAAATGGTTTTGCTTTGCTCGCAAATAAAAGTTACTCTTGTCAGTATAAAGAACTGATTTTCTTTGTTTTGTAATTGATAGATCATCAAATGAAAGCAGTTTCCTTTAGAGTGTTAAAAACACAATAAGAAGACAATGTCTAGAGCATAGGGAGCTAGTTTTGGGGGGCTTAGAGTGATTGGATTAGTAATTTATGGAAGAATGAAGAAGTACCTTTTCTTTCTCCTACCACTTGGTGTAGTCCATTAGAAAACTATCATTTCTTCTTCACTGACTCCATCATTTCACACTAATTTTCAGGTGCAATTTGTTGCAAGAAAATATTTAGTGCACAATGCACTAAAATAATTTAGAATTAGATTGTATAGTTATATATAAAAAAGTAATCTCCTATTATTATAGTTCTAGTATTTTCCTTTTGAGGGTAATATGACCAACACAAATACCCCTTAAAACATGCAGTGGTAAAGAATCATATGGATCCTGAACATCAACCAAATAATATAGCAAATGCCAGGATATTTGTTGGTTTTAAAATGAAAATTAGTTTTTACATTATAGCAAATAATCATGTAGAAAACTAATAGAAAATGGAATCAATTTTGATTCTTTCTAGAGTATACTATCATTTTGATATATATGTATGTGTTACTGCAATGTAGGAGCACATCTATTAGCCTTGGCACACTTGACAAGAGTTCAGCCGTTGAAACTGCTCTTCATTCAATGAAGAGATCATTTTATACTAATGTTTCTGACTCATATATAGAGGCAATTCTTGGTGTAGTCATCCCAAAGCTGGATTTTGATTTCAATGAAGAGAAAGAGTATTACCATATAAAGGTGTTTTTTGGTTCCCTTCCTATAGTTGCTGATTAACAGATGTAATAACCAAGCTCAATGTTTACTCATGACTCACTTCCTTCTTTCATCTAGGTCTTTGACAAATCTCGGCCAAATGCAACTATTTCTTGCAAATGCAAAGTGATGAAAGATGCTGGAGAACTGGAACTTTGTAAGGCAAGTTTTACACAGTGCCCCATGAGTATCCATTAAGTTCATGTGACGTATGAAAAATTGCGATTGGTAATTACACTGTTATTATAGGTAAAGCGACAGGCAATGTTGATAAGGTATTCAAGACAATAGTTAGTGCTACAAGGATTTTGATTGGTGAATGTTCTCCAATGTGCATTTGATTCCAATTCACCTATTGTTATTTGAAGGATTTGCAGAAGCTAAAAATGGCATGCAATTCCCCATTCTTTTCTTAATTGCAAGATTGTTGTTGGAGTAGCTTTGTTTCTTTTACCCAAGAGTCTGTTCCACTCTTGTTCCAAGTCACTAGTTTGATAGCTGCTTACATTGGAACACATTTTGTTGTTTCTTGTAGATTGAACTGAATGATGTGCGCCACCTGGTTGTTGACATTTCTCACCTCAATAAGGATCTAGACTTGAGATTGATGCTATGTTCCAACAAGATGTTAAATTCAATAACCGTGAGTACCCTACTTTTTTTTTTTGACTGTTGAGAATAGGAGAATCTCATTTTATGCTATGCATTTTCTTTTTCTTTTTTTTTTCCCTCTAAACCACAATCTTTTCAAATTTCATGATTTATTTATTTCTTTTTCTGAATCTCTTAATATTATTATCAATTTTATACTCTGTGATTTGTTTTATTGACATGTTTCTGCTGCTTTATCATATTATTTTCTTGCTATCTTATTTTTTCTATTAAATTAAGGTACCTGTTAATATTTCTATTGTTTGAAAGTCCTTTTTTATTGCTGTTCTCGTACTTTTTTTTTCCTTGTTGTCATCCAAGAAAAGATCAATGCATAAAGAAATGTTTTCATATGAATTGAGAAACATTCATGCATTTGCTAATATATACGTGCTTCTTTTCTTTTCTTTTTTCTTTTTTTTTTTTTCTTTCCAGGATGAAGAGAAGCATTGCTTGAATAGTTTAATAAAATCAGCAACTATAGACCTAGATGTAAAAGGAGGGCTAAGATGGCCTCTTGGAAAGGAATGTTTGGGGGATAAATACGCTGTTGTTGGTATTTGGCATACAAAAAGTAAATCTTTCAAAAATTCATCAATGAGGCTCGAGTTAAGGCATGCTGATCGATTTGATTTCAGAACTTCAACTGGAGAAGCCACAAAAGAGGTTATTCTACGGATGAAAGGAGTAACTAAGAATTTAAAGGTGAGTTCAAATTTTTCTGATAAAAATTGAGGCAAAAGTTCTGATGTAGCAATTGGAAACAACCAGCATTACATCACTCTAGAGAGGAATAACTACTTTCTTCTCATCATGCAGTATGTGGGATTTTTGTTTGTATATGTTTTGATCCTTCTGTTAGATCCATAATCTTGAATAACTTCTGCAAGTTGGTTGGGACAATGGAAATGGGCCCATGACTACAGCATGTGTTTAGCATGTCTGTTACAATTGGCAAATATGCCTCTTTCTGTCTTTAGAAAATTTTCCTTCTATGGGTTAAGCATCGGTGCTTACATTGGGTTTCCAATTTCTGGAATGAAGATGGCATCTAAATCCCTCTAGGAGATGGCTTTAACATAGTGAAATCAATGATAGGAAACTCTTTTGCCCTTAACAGTAAGTTTTTCCTCTGGGATGGTCTACTGTCCATATACATGGGTGTGAAAGGAGGGCATGAAAGTAACTCTCGAAGAAGTAACCAATAAAATGAACCGGGGGGGTTTACTACCATTTCATTTTCTAGAGTCATTCCATGACTTCTCATAATAAATGGAATGGTTCTTGATTCATTCACTTTCCCACCTACTGAATCATTGGGATTCATTTTTATAGAATCTTCTATACCCTTTGCTCACAAGTTCCATCGTGCCCTTCACTTCACAATTAGTGGAAACGTCTGATTCCTGTATGGAGCTTCTAATTCCATTTTTTACGAGCCAATCCCCTTGGGTCTTTATTGACTCAATGCTTTTGAGTTGTCTTTTCTTTTCTTTTTATTTATTTATTTATTTATTTATTTATTTATTTTTTTGGTTATGAAAATCAAACAGATTCATCTAATTAATTTTTGTCCTTATGTATGTTTTATTATACTCACTACCTTTTGTTTATGTTATGAGATGTTTGCAAGACCATACTGTAGTAACCCTATATCATTGGAAATTTCATTTTCTCTGTCTCAACCTTCTATTTATCCATGCCCCTTTATTTATTTATTTTTTTCACTTCAAAAACTAAGGTCTGATTGGGTTATTTTATCTTATTTTTGTAAAAGATACTGCTTTCGCTAGAACCATATGATTGATGCATCATATAGTGATAGGCACCTTAGACGTAAATAATATGAAACAATTAATGAGTTACTAATTGTATAGATATTAGTTCAAACATTTTGTGTTTGAATCCTAACATAATCTTGAACTAAATGAAAAATCTTTAATTATTAGTTCAGACATTTTGTTTTTAAATGCTAACATAATCCTAAACGTGATAAACAATCATACAAGAGATCTTTGAGAGTTGTTTCATGGGTCTAAAAGAAAGTATCTGAGTGCTCCCAATAACTCATAAGTGTATCAGAATTGAATCTAACTGTGGTTTGCAATGGTGGATTATAAATTGTCATTACTCATAAACATTATTAATGTTTTTCCCATTAACTTTGATCTACATAGGAAGATTCAGAATGGTTGATTGGTTAAGATTGTTTGCCTTCAAATGCAACGCTAAGATATTTCCTGATCAAATTAACATAATTATTAGAGCCTTGTGGTCGAACATTTACATGCATACTTTTCAAGATCTGGTCTTTTGAAGCTGAGATACTAATTACTATTCATAATTTTCTTCATTAAATTGCTAATTATACCACAAATTTACTGTTACTATTTTTTTTTTTTTTTTTTTTGGAAAAATGTTGGTGGTTTCAGGTTTTTTTCCATGAATTCCTGTTCACTGCATTTTGATAACTTTTTATTTCACGTTTCCCTTATTTGGGTGAATAAGGCTGTTTAACTACCTTTAATATTATCATGTTTCAACTAGTTCCATTCACGTAAATTTGCAGGATGAAACTCAAGGACCAGACTTCATGATTAACATGGTTGCTGATAATTTGAAACTAATATGGGAGCACTTCCTCTGCCATAGGTGCTCTTTTGATTGAAGTGTATGCTGTAAGTCATCTCTATCTTTCTGCTTTTTGGTGATAATTCCCAAAGCTCAACTATCGAGATAGCCCATTAGGCTCTTGTCAGTGACCATGCCTATCCATGACTTATTTAATATAATGCAGTGCTCAGGATACCCCTTTTAGCTTTTAAGCTCTATTTCTTAGTTCAGGACCCCTTTTAATAACTATTGTCAAAGAATTTCTGTGCTCAAGTTGCCTTCCTCACTTGTCCATTGGAAGATTTGCTCTTATATTTTCATAACTGCAGTGCTCTCTTATGAATGCTCTTTTTTTTTCTTTTTTTCTTTTTTTTTTTTTTTTATACCCCTTTTAGCTTTTAAGCTCTATTTCTTAGTTCAGGACCCCTTTTAATAACTATTGTCAAAGAATTTCTGTGCTCAAGTTGCCTTCCTCACTTGTCCATTGGAAGATTTGCTCTTATATTTTCATAACTGCAGTGCTCTCTTATGAATGCTCTTTTTTTTTCTTTTTTTCTTTTTTTTTTTTTTTTATACCCCTTTTAGCTTTTAAGCTCTATTTCTTAGTTCAGGACCCCTTTTAATAACTATTGTCAAAGAATTTCTGTGCTCAAGTTGCCTTCCTCACTTGTCCATTGGAAGAT
>JAJIYU010006296.1:0-21023 GCA_030144865.1 Tinospora cordifolia
CTTAGAGGACAAGCTTGATGAAATGATAAACATGCAGTCAAAGTTTTTCAAGGAGTTGACGGGAAGAGTAGATAAGAATGATAGCAGAGTTTCGGGCATGGAAATACAAATAGGGAATATGAATGCAACAGTGAAGAGTTTGGAAACTCAAGTTGGACAACTAGCCCAAATAGTGTCAAATCAGCAAAGAAATTCTTTTCCAAGTGACACTCAAGTCAATCCAAAAGAAAGTTGCAAAGCAGTAGTTACTCGAAGCGGGAAAGAAGTAGCAAGTCCTCCTTATCCAGCTCGATCATCTAAAAAGGGTAAAGAAGTTTCTTCTTATGAGGAGAATGTCTCCAAACCACCAGCTGTTCAAGAAAGTGAGAGCTCAAAATCACAAGGGAAGGATGGGCCTAATGTTAGTCAAGCTGGAGAAACATTAGAGCCTATGTCATTACCTTTTCCACAAAGGTTTCAAAAGAAAAAGTTGGATGATTAGTTCTCTAAATTTCTGGAAATGTTTAAGAAAATTCATATTAACATTCCTTTTGCTGAGGCTCTGCAACAAATGCCCAACTATGCAAAGTTCATGAAGGAGATTATGTCCAAGAAAAGGAAGTTGGAGGATTTTGGAACTGTGAAACTAATGGAAGAGTGTAGTGCAATTCTTCAAAGAAAGCTTCCTAAAAAAGTGTAAGATCCTAGAAGTTTCACTATACCATGTAACATAGGGGCTGAAATGTTTGAGAAGGCATTGTGTGATCTAGGAGGTAACATAAATCTCATGCCTTTGTCAGTGTGCAAGAGATTGGGATTGTCTGAAATCAAACCAATTACCATCACTCTTCAGCTGGCGGACAGATCTTTAACATACCCGAGGGCTGTCATTAAAGATGTGTTGGTAAAGGTAGATAAATTTATATTTCTAGTTGACTTTGTGGTTTTAGATATGGAAGAAGACTGTGAAATACCGTTGATTCTTGGAAGACCATTCTTAGCAACAGGTCATGCACTCATTGATGTCCTAAGGGAGAACTAACGTTGCGGGTAAATGAAGAAAAGGTAGTTTTCAATCTCTATAAAGCAATGCATTACCTGAATGAATCCCATGAATGCAACATAATAGAGATAATAAATTCCTGTGTGGTGGAAGTTGTGAATGAGTTGAGTTCTCAAGACGAATGGGTTAGATGTATATCTCGTGCACTTACTTATCAAACGACTGTTACTGATGATGAGAAGTTGATTTTGTTGGCATTGGAAGCATGTCCTTTAGAACCAAACAGTGTTGAAGCATCACTTTCTGAAGAAGATCATGTTGAGGAGGTTCAAGAGGCTATTAGAACTATTGAATTGAAGCCACTGCCTGAACATTTAAAGTATGTTCATTTAGATGAGAAACAAATGTTTCCGGTCATCATTTCTTCCTCATTAACACCTGCCCAAGAAGAGGAGCTGCTGCAAGTGTTGAGAAATCACAAACAAGCTATTGGATGGACCGTAGAAGATATAAAAGGGATAAGTCCAGTTGTTTGCATGCATAAGATATTAATGGAAGAACCCCACAAGCCTACAGTTGAGCATCAAAGAAGACTTAATCCTATAATGAAAGAGGTAGTCAAGAAGGAAGTCATGAAGTGGTTGAAAGTAGGAAGTATCTATGCGATTTCAGATTCATTATGGGTAAGTCCTATTCATGTGGTTCCAAAGAAAGGAGGCATAACTGTTATCACAAATGAAAAAGGAGAAACAGTTGCTTCAAGAACAACCACAGGATGGCGGGTGTGTATTGATTATAGGAAGCTGAACAAAGCCACTCGAAAAGACCATTTTCCTTTACCGTTTGTTGATCAAATGCTAGATCGAATAGCTGGGTATGATTTTTATTGCTTCTTGGATGGGTATTCCGGATACAATCAAATAGTTATTGCACCTGAGGATCAAGAGAAGACGACCTTCACGTGTCCTTATGGGACATATGCTTTTAGAAGGATGCCGTTTGGGTTGTGCAATGCTCCGGCTACTTTTCAAAGATGTATGATGGCCATTTTTTCAAACATGATTGAAGACATCATGGAGGTATTTATGGATGATTTTTCTGTGTTTGGTGTAACATTCAGTGAATGTCTAATTAATTTGGACAAGGTGCTCTCACGTTGTGAAGAAAAGAATTTGGTGCTAAATTGGGAGAAGTGTCATTTTATGGTTCGAGAAGGCATTGTACTAGGTCATAAAGTTTCTGTTAATGGCCTCGAGGTTGATAAAGTAAAGATTCAAGCCATTGAGAGGCTAGCACCTCCAGCATCTGTGAGAGAAGTGTGCAGTTTCTTAGGGCACACAGGTTTTTATCGAAGGTTCATTAAAATTTTTTTTCCAAATCACTAGGCCATTATGTAAGCTGCTTGAAAAAGAAGCTGAATTTAAGTTTACTGGTGAACGTATTGAAGCCTTCAATAAATTGAAAAAGGCATTGATATCTGCTCCTATTATGTCTACACCAGTTTGGGGGGAAACATTTGAGATTATGTGTGACGCTAGTAACTTTGCTGTAGGCGCAGTGTTGGGGCAGAGAAGGGATAGAATGTTTAGAGCCATCTACTACGCAAGCAAGACGATGGATGATGCGCAAAGGAACTATACTACCACTGAAAAGGAGCTATTAGCTGTTGTCTTCCCTTGTGACAAGTTCAGATCATATATTGTGGGCTCACATGTTAAAGTTTTCACTGATCATGCAGCTATTCGCCAACTCTTTGCAAAGAAGGATGCAAAACCAAGACTCATAAGATGAATTCTGCTGCTGCAAGAGTTTGACATAGAGGTGATAGACAAGAAGGGCACAAAAAATGTGGTAGCTGATCATTTGTCTCATCTATCTAATGATGCAAATCCTAATCCGGAAAGTATTGTAGAAGTTTTTTCAGATGAGAGCCTGTTTGTTATCAGTAGCAATGTGTCATGGTATGCTGATTTTGTCAATTATAAAGCTACAGGTGTAACTCTACCGGATCTTTCTCAAACTCGATTGAAGCGTTTTCTGCATGAGAGCAAGTTCTATTTGTGGGACGATCCATTTTTATATCGGAGATGTGCTGATCAAGTCATCCGACGTTGCATCCCAGAAGAAGACTTTAACAAGGTTCTTCATGACTATCATGCATCACCTTATGGTGGTCATTATAGCCACCAACGTACAGCTAGATGTGTTCTTGAAAGTGGATTTTATTGGCCTAGTATGCTGAAGGATGCTTATGTGTTTGTGAAGTCATGTGAGGTGTGCCAAAAACAGGAGAACATATCTAGGAGAAATGAGATGCCTCTAATTACTTTCGTGGAGGTTGAATTATTTGATATATGGGGCATAGACTACATGGTCCCCTTTCCTCCATCAAATGGTCAGCATTACATACTACTAGCTGTGGATTATGTTTCTAAATGGGTAGAGGTTGTGGCTACAACAAGGAATGATGCACGTGTGGTCCTTAAGTTCCTTACAAGAAATATTTTCTCCCGTTTTGGTACCCCTCGGGCCATTGTGAGTGATGAAGGAACACATTTTTGCAACAAAATCTTCAACAATCTTCTCAGCAAGTATGGCGTTAGGCACAAAGTCGCCTTACCATATCATCCTCAAACTAATGGGCAAGCCGAGGTCTCCAACAGAGAAGTCAAGGCTATATTGCAGAAGACGGTTGGAACAAACCGTAAGGATTGGGCTCAAAAGTTAGATGATGCATTATGGGCGTACAGAACAGCATTTAAAACACCAATTGGTATGTCACCATATCAGTTGTTGTATGGAAAGTCTTGCTATTTACCTTGTGAGTTGGAGCATAGGGCTTACTGGGCTATTAGGAAGTTGAACTTTGATGCAACAGCATGTGGAGAGAATTGTTTGCTTCAGTTGGTTGCATTAGATGAGTTTCGTAGGGAAGCCTTTGAGAACAACACTATTTATCGAGAAAGAATGAAGAAATGGCATGATCAGATCATTGAGAAGAACGAGTTTCAGCCTGGCCAGCAAGTCCTATTATTCAACTCAAGATTAAGACTATTTCCTGGAAAGTTGAAGTCTCGTTGGTCCAGACCGTTCTTAGTGACACAAGTCTTTTCGTATGGTGTTGTTGAGGTGCAAAGCTTGCAAGATGGACACAAATTTAAGGTGAATGGTCAGCGTTTGAAGATCTTCTATGGAGGAATGAAGCAAACTGTCTCACTGACAGTGCTGAAGGAGTGACGTATCGTATCCACGTCGAGCCAACGACGTTAATAATAGCGCTGGGTGGGAGGCAACCCACTGATTTTGTCTATTTTCTAGTACTTTTGTTTGCTTATTTTGGATTGTACTATCATTTATGTAAGAGACATGGAAGGCAGAGATTATTTTTGAGGTAAAAAGGCTCAGGACATTCTGTCGACCGCAGTCCACACTCCAGTGACCGCGGTCAGCAGTTAGTACACAGAAAACCCTTTCTGCCGACTGCGGTCCACAGTGATACTCAAAACTGATGACCGCGGTCCACAGAAGATGTGTGTGTGAAGATCAATCTACCGACCGCGGTCCTCAGACATGTACACTTTATGGACCGCGTTCAACAGATAGGTGTCGTTCCAACTTCAATACATGGACCGCGGTCCATAAAGTGGTGATCGCAGTCTGTGCGTGTTTTTAAGGGAAGATTGCGGTCATTTGTGCATATTCATCCGCAAAACTTGAAAGTTCTCTAGTGGTTTTCTTCTTCTTAAGCATTTTTTGAGTTCTTCTTCTTGTCCCGAACAAAAATGTAAGTGCTTTCTTTTTAGTTTTATTAATTCTTCTTTCATTTTCGCATTTGTGCTAGTGTAAGTAGAATTTCTTCTTGTGTTCATTTGATTTTGTTAGATTAACAGCATACTTCCTTTTATTTTCTCATTTAAGTTTGTTTTTATGGAATATTGCTCCTTTATATATGCAAAAGTTGGAATATATTTGTTTGAATGCGTAATATTGTCCATTTCTTTGGCTTTCAAAGCATGAGTTTTGGTTTACTTGATTCAAATGTGCTTGGTTATGATTTGAATGATTGGAATGGATGTCTTCAATGAGTTGAAACTATATTTTATGAAGATACGCCTGTTTCCTTGCCACTTGACATAATTTTTGTAGGCCACCAAGGATGAAACACCCCGCATCAAAGGGAAAACAACCTGCAGCCCCACCACCCCCCCCAGCGGACAGAGCACGCTTCAGAACTGCCACTGCAAAGCAACGGTTCAATGTTATACAATCTAATAGGCATTTAATACCCGAGAGGGGTATTATGCTGATGTAGGAAGAGTGCAACCTTGGGATTGATACTGTGATAGCAAGCCGCCACTGGGAAAAGTTGATCAAAGCTCCTGGCACAACGGTGATCCCTCTGGTTCAAGAATTTTATGCTAATGCCGCTGATCGGGAGGGTAAAGCTGTATGGGTCCGAGGGAAGTGGGTGCAATTTGGAGCGGCAGCAATCAATGAAGTCTACGGGCTGCCAGCAGATACCCCGGACGAGTATTACAATATACTTCCGCGCTACGACCCGGATGAGGTGCTCCGCACACTATGCATTGAGGGGGCTTCATGGATCTGTTATAATGATCGGCTAGTCAACCTGATGAAGACCATGTTTCAGACACCAGCAAAGGTTTGGCTTTATTTGGTTTATGCTAATCTTCTTCCATCTCTGGCTATTAACAGGATGACGGTGGAACGGGCCGTACTTGTTTACTGCATCATGAAAGGGCTACCCATCAACATTGGTACCATTATTTCTAGTTCCATTCGATCCGCCATCGATAGGACCAATGTTGGTCTCCTGCACCCTACACTGATCACTAAATTATGCAAGAGGGCTAGGGTGCAATGGGAGAGGAGTGAGCCACTTCTGAAGATGAAGGATCACATTGCAGTAAAGATGTTCACTGACACTCCTGCTAAGAGGCGTCGTGCCCCTACTGAGCCTCAGAGACCATCTTCAGTTCAGTCACCCTCTGTTCCTATCCATCCTGCTAGTGCTCCACTACCGTCCTCTGCTGCTGGCGGATCATCATCCTCTAGCACACCATCCGATGAGCATCGTACATTGCATTTGTTGACTTACATGACAGAATGGATGCATCGGAAGGACCTGGAGATGGCTGCCGCATTTCCACCACCCCCTTGTTTTGTTCCCTATTCAGAGATGACATGCTGTGTTCCCCCAGTACCACCACCCCAGCCTATGGATGCTGCTGATGATGATGATGATGATGCAGATGGTGGTGATCATTTCAATGATTTTATCACTGAGGAGGAGATATTTGGTGCAGATCTTTGAGCACCAAAGTGGGATGTTCATTTTGATTTTCTTGTTTCTGTTGGATGTTTTGCACTACTGAATACTTGTGACTTTCAGTTCTTTCTTGTTTGCTTCTGATTATGCAAAAAGTTTACCTGTGTTTTAAATGATCCATGTTAATCCTCATTTTGCTTTCATTTCCAGACTAATGTTTCTTTTTGGTTTTCTGTGAATGCATGTGTAATATGTTGCCACGTCCATGTTTCGCTATCTATGTGCACTTGAGGACAAGGCACAAAATAAGTTTGGGGGGATGTGCGCGCAATATTCTTCGCATTCTTCTTCAAATTCAAACTTAAAGTTTAAGGTTTAAGGTTCAAGTTAATTTTGTTTTACTGATTTTGGCTGCATTATAATTATTATCTTTTTGGCATACATGTGTAATTAAATTGAGTAGTTCATAACATGTAGAAAGTAGAATCATTGAATTAGTGTAAATGCATAGGCATATTAGTTAGGACATGAGCATATAGGTGTCAATTAGGTTAGAATCATGCCATATTTCTAAAATTTTTGTTTTTCACTGAGTAACCAATGAAATGGAAAATTCCTCTAAGGTGACGAGACAAAGAATTAATGTGCTTTCAAACAGTCTGTGTGCTTGGTTTGTCTGAAATTTGACCTTGACAGATCTTTGTAGTCTTAGGTAGACTGAGACTCTGAAAACTGAGAAAGTGAGGAGTAGAAATCAAGACATAAGCAGAAAGAATTTTCCATAGATTCTCAAAATAATCAAATTTGTCTTGATTGCTACTAAGGAAAGACTATAAGAGGGAAATGAAGTAGGCCATCATTGTTTGAAACATAGCCTAAATGCCAAACCTAGCATTTCTTTCCCTTTGTACACAATTTTGAGCCTTAGAACCGGATTTCTTGATTATGAACCTAAACGTTGTAGAAACATTCGAGCCTATTATAAATACCCCAGTTAAACCTAAGTGTGTGCACTCATGGTTGTAATATTGATTATTCCAATGATGCAAAAGAAGAAGGAGATGTGAATAATTGAGATATATGTAAGTTTAATTCTCTGTCCCCCTTGATTATTTGCACTTTAAAAAAAAAAGAGAAGGAGAAGAAGAGAATCATACATATGTTCTTAATATTGCAACATCAACAAAGAGAGCTCGACTTTTGATTTTTGTAAGAGAGTAAATTTGAGTTTAATTGGAGTGTATATACTAAAATAAGTTTGGGGGAGTTTTGAGGACTTGGTCATGAGCATGAGCAAAGAAAACACAAGGATAGAATAATAATGCTTGAACTATAGCAAGAAGATCAAACAAATCAGGTTAGTATTATTGCTATGAGTGTACATCTGAGTTAATTTTAAATCCTTACTACACTTGTACCCTAAGCCAGGCCATGTTACAACCTAAGAGAAAGACCACTAATCCTGATTATAGTTTGACTTGAGTAGAAGATGGATAGATGAAAAAGTTAAGAGGATTTGTGTACTTAGGTATTAGGAAATGATTTCTGCGAATGAAATTGTGCCTGCAAATCACTTTCAATGTCTAAGAGGATTGAGATACTGACTAATGATAGAGTGAAGTTACGGAAGAACAGATGATGAACAAAAAATCTAGACAACATGAATGTGCCTAAGGGAGTGTTGATGAGTCATGAACTATAGGAATGGACTATTGAGGTTACAATGATGATGAAAAAGAATTTAAAATTTATATGGCATGACATGTTAGTTTGAAGATAGAGTCATTGTTCGAGGACGAACAAAAGTCTAAGATTGGGGGTATTTTGTTAGTTGCACAGCAAACTAACATTAGAATAGGTAAAAGGTTGCATTTTAGAAGAAATAAAAGAGAATAGAAGTTAAAATTGCATAAATTAGCTATAATTTCATGTAGTCAGAGATTTGCATTGTTTAATAGCTTTTAAACCTTGTTTTGATGAGTTTTGTTATTCTTTTATGAGAAATGATGTCTGGGAAAGAACTTAAGTGTGTTGTAGGACTTAGATTGAAGCAGTGAGTAGAATGAGGCAATTCAAGAAGGAAAATCATAAGAAGAACACCAGAAGACCGCGGTCCATCAACTGAAGACTATAGTAACAAAAGACGAACCAGATCAGTACACAGTGTACTGGAGACCACGGTCCATATTTCGGTGACCGCGGTCACCAGAACATGATCTACACACAACGTTCTAGAGATCGCGGTCCATATTATGGTGACTGCAGTAACTAGAACAGGATTCGCATAGAGACAGGCAGACAACGGTCCACAGATTGAGCAGATTTTCTGGGTTTTTGCACAGAAGCACTGACCGCGGTCATAGACCGTGGTCCCTCACTGAAATTGTGCAAATATCGTGATTTTTAGGGTTAATTGAGTGTGGGTATAAAAGGAAAAAGTGTGATTAGCAGAGGGGGATACCAAATTAGGAAAGAAACGAAGGTGGCTGGAGAAAGAGAGTCTTGAGAAGAAGTTAAAGGAGTTTTTCATTATCATTTAGAGTATGAATGATTTCTATTCTTTTCTTTATTTGATGAATCTTTCGTCCATGTCTAGCTAATTCATTTTACTGTTTGGGTAGTAGACACCAATGTATGCACTGTGATTTTTATCATTTTCAATGATTTATTTGCACTTTACTTTATTTGTTCATGCTTAATGCTTTATGCTTATTGGCCATAGGCGTAAAGAATCCAAGATCATCGAATTATCTCGGGAGAGAGGTTTGGTGAGAAGTTATAGCAGTAAAGATCTAGATTAGGTCATTGATCGGAAGGTTGTGACTGGATCTATGAGATATAACATAGGAATCATTATTTGAATCCATTTGATTGTTGATTGAACACCTCGGAAGAGGGTATCGAGAAACATATCAGTGAATAATTGGAACATCTAGGAATAGGGTCCTAATTACAAGTGCAATAATCAAAGTGTTAGTATATCATAATCTCAAATTAAGTTACAGAGCATACAAAGAAGTTTACTAAACCAAACAGCCTTTTTACATACTGTCACCGAGTCAATTTACTTTCAATTTTATTGTTTTTAAAAAATTAAAGTTCTGTGTACACAATTGCTTATCAAACTGAATTGAACATCTTGATAAAACTAAAACCAACGCTAGATTGGGCTTTAACTTACACCAACAAGAACTTTTTCCCTGAGGACGATATCTGGTCTCACCGGTATTACTACCACGATCCTGTTCACTTGCAGGATCGTCAACACTGTGATACGGAGATATGATTGATTTTAGATGGTACCACCTGAGGCCTCTATGATTATGATTGGATCGAATCACAAGGAATACCGAGAGGCATCTCAACCCTCTTTCGGTCTTAGAGTTGACTAAAACAAATAAATGTTTGAATGTCTAATGTTTGAAAGTGTTTGTAATGTTTTGGATTGGGTCGGTATAATGCATGCGATGTGTAGGAATAATCCACTCAGCTTTCGAGCTCACTCCCAATATATTTTTCAGGTACACTTGGACGTAGAGAGTGTTGACTTAGTCCAGAAGACCTGCACTCTGATTTGGACACCTCATGGGGAGGTCGTCCGGAATAGGTGACTGGGAGGTCTTGTTTTATATATTTTACTAGATTGTCTTAATGTATTTACTTTGGTTTAACTTTAACTGTTTTATATTTCAATGGTTTTCTTTGTGTAACGAATTTGGTTTAAATGAATAGTTTTAAAAATAGTCCACTGCATTGCTTATGATTTAATCGATAAAATTATTCTGATTTTCTATCTTGCACAGAATATCTTCTTAGAAATTGACTTGAGAACTAAAGTTTATGAATTTGATTTTGAAGAAAAGATTTTGAAAGACCAAAACTTTTAAGTAGCATCTCGATTTTCATCGGGTGACGATCCACATGTGACGTAACACGTGAACGGAGGTCCGGTCAAAAATTGGGGTGTTACATTACCGTTTCAAAATCTTCTAACTTCCTCTTCTTAGACATTATCTCCTTCATAAACTTTGTATAGTTAGACATTTGTTGCAAAGCTTCTACAAATAGAATGTTTATATGAATCTTCTTGAACATTTCCAGAAATTTAGCAAATTGTTCATCCATCTTCTTCTTTTGGAACCTTTGAAGGAATGGTAATGGCAGAGATTCAAAGACTTTACCCTCTTGAATGGTATTTTCCTTAGCTTTCCCTTTTAATTTTGAAAGTTCTTCATGTTGAACCATTGGTTGCCTTGGAATATTCGTCTCATAGCTAACAACTTCTTCAGCTTCAATGGATGGCATACTTGGATGTGGTGGGCTTGCTACTTCTTTACCACTCCTAGTAATCACTGCTTTGCAACTCTCTTTTGGATTTACTTGAGTGTCACTTGGAAATGAACTCTGCTGCTAGTTTGACACTATCTGCGCCAACTGTCCCACTTGAGTTTCTAAACTTTTAACTATGGCATTCATATTTCCAATTTGAAGCTCAAAGCTAGAAACTTTCATGTCATTTTTGTCTACCTTTCCAGTTAATTCCTTGAAGAACCTTGTGTGCATATTCATCATTTCATCAAGCTTATCTTCCAAGGATTGTTTTTTGTCCTGTAAGGGCTATTGAGGCACAAATTCGGGTAGAAGTTGAGCGTTCTTGCTGTTTGCATATGAAAAGTTCTCATGATTCCTTACTCCAGGATGATAGTACTTTGGGTCATTATACCCCCTACTGGTCCTTGGTATCTACTGGTCATTATACCCCCTACTTGTCCTACTGGTCCTTGGGTCATGATAGTACTTTAGGGCATTCATTTGCTCAATGGAGGCTTCTCCATGGTAGGACGTCTTGTTAGCTTCAACAATGGACTGCTGCTGTTGAATTTGTTGATTTTGAAACTGTCCACTACTACTCTTCTCTTCTACCAAATTCAATTGATGAGTCATAGCAACTATTTTAGCATGCAAAGCACTAATCTCATCCACTTCATGAATTCCTACGCTTTTTGCTATTCCTCTTTCAGTACATAACCATACATATTAGCTGCCATATCTTCAATCAGTTGAGTAGCATCCGTGGTGGATTTTTCCATCAATGAACCTCCAGCTGTTGAATCTACCAAAACCCTAGTAGGTGGCGTAAATCTACTATAAAACATTTGAATTTGGAGCCAAGGGATGTATCCATGATGCGGACAATGCCTCAATAGATACTAGACCCTTTCCCAAGCTTCATACAGTGATTCAAAGTCGGATTGCTTGAAGGAACTAATTTCACCCCGCAACTGATGCACTTTAGCTGGTGTGAAGTATTTTTGCAAAAATTTCTGACCCATTTCTTCCCATGTTGAATACTTTTGGGAAGCAAAGTTTGCGGCCAACTTCTGGCTTTATCCCTTAAAGAGAAAGGGAAAAGCCTCAACCTAAGCTAGTCTTCAGTTACCCCGTTCATCTTGATAATGTCGCAAATCTCCATGAATGAATTAAGATGAGCCATAGGGTCTTCAACAGCAGACCTTCCAAACTGTTGTTGCTGCACCATTGTAATCAATGAAGGCTTCAACTCAAAGTTATTTGCATTTATCGGCGTTTTTGCTATGCTCGAGTTTGTTCAGAACTGGTTTGAAGAAGTCTCTTAATGGTGCTTCTCTATGTTGCCCCTTTCTATTATTCCCCACACCAAAACACCCATTATTAGCCATAGTTGGTACTCATTCTTGAGCTTCCCACCGAATTTGATGAATTGTTTTTAGCAAATCTAGATCGTAAGGATCATAAGGACGTTTACTCATGTAAGCTTGAGACACCAAAAACACATAAAAGATCAAGTGTATTCAATGAACTTCAACAAATCTGGAGAACAACCAAATAAAAGGTAAAAATAAAATAAAATTTGCATTGACTAAGCCTAAACCAAGTTCAATTGGTTTTAAGATATTTAACACCGTTTATCCCTGGTAACGGTGCCAAAAACTTGTTGCTAACCCTACAGGTGCACAGGTTCGCACTAGTATTAACGAGTGAGACTAGATATCGTCCTCAAGGACAAATGGATTTACTAAATACCTTAAATCCCAATTTAATGATGCTTTTCATTTAATCAAGGCTCTACTTGGAATGAGTATATCAATTTCTCAATAAAAATCTAACCTAGTAAGAGTGATAAAATTTGTTTTTAGAAAACTTTATAAAATGGATGTTTAGGATAGTGAATGTCGCTGTATAACTTGTGATTTTCATTTTAGATCATGAAATGTCTACATTATGAGTTCTAGCACCTGTAATTGAAGCCCTCTCCCGAGGCACTTCAATATCTATTGGAGTTGTCTGATAATGGCCTCTCCCGAGGTTTTTAATCAACAACCTAATGTTGTGAAATCAAAAATCCTATGCAACTCCCAAGATAAGCTAACAACCCTCCGGTCAATCAACTACTCTAAGTCAATATTGTGATAACCACCCATTAGACCTCTCTCCTAAGTTAGTCTAATGCTTTGAGCTCATCATGTTTATGGCTAATAAACACAAAGCATTAAGCATACACAACATAGAATAGTGTTTCACGGTTGGCAAGTGGGACCACTATGGCTTTCTAATTTAAAAGATATGAGTACAATCTTTTTTCCTAACTATTTGTGAACACAAAAGAGGTTTAAATCATATTCTAATTCAAATAGGATGCCCCTATGTGCACATGGCAACTTTCCTTTTTTGTTTCCTTGCTTGCTCATCATTTAAATACACAAGGAACACTTTCCCATTTTCTTATTTCTTGGACATCAAAGCATGGGTGTACAATATCAAATTTGAGGGGACACCATATAATAGTCAAAGATGCTCATCTTGGTTCCAAGAAATATCCAAATGGGGTTGCTCACATGTATGCATAAACACATGTACATGGTTGGGTCGATTTTGGCTTAAGTGGGTGTGGGTGTACACAATCAAGTGGGGGTGTATATGGAATCATGTCTTATGGTTTCTAGACCATATAAAACATCTATTAATGTGGGTGTACTGAATGATTTGCATGGAACATGAAATCATTTTACAAGGATTCGAATAAAGGAAACATCCCATGGAGCTTAGGGTAGGGTGAGGGTACACATGATCATGGTTTTCCACTCATGTGACTTTTACATGCTTAGGGTGGTCATGACTTCATGGGTTCACAAAAATTAAATAAAAATTAATATCTCCTTATTTACAAGGAATCATGATTTATAACCTATAGTTTTAGAATCACATGAACCTAATGCACATGTTAAGGTATAGTTTGGCCCAAGGTGATTTTTTCTAAAAAAAACTTTCCTTATTTAAGATACACTGAGGTCGCTAGGCAAATGAAAATCTAAATCTTGGCCAATTGTTCTGATTTTCAGATATATCATTCATTTTGTTAGTTCATGTCATTTTGTTTCATTTCAGATCATTTTAATTCCCTGAAGTACCCTAAATGCTAATTCTTTATAATTTGGACCCCTGAAGGGAGTTTGGCAAATAAAAACCCTAATCTTGACCAATTGTTTTAATTTTTGGATATGTTGTCCAATTAGTTGTTCATTTCACCTTACTTCGTTTTAGGTTGTTTTGGGTCCCTAAGGGTTACCAAATGAAACTTTCGGAAACCTGTAAAATTTAGCCCTGAAATGAGCCCGATTTTATTTTGCACCCAAATTTCACTAAATAAATGATAAATTTCATTTAATTGAGTATAGAGAATTTAGGGTAGTACATAAAATAATTTCTATGTGGCCATCATGTTGTCTCTGTTTATCAAATTCCTGAAAAGTTAGAAAAATAAGGGTGAGCATAAAGCCCAGTGGATCATTCTAAATATTTAATTGATTATTTTAACAAATATGATATATATGTCAAACACTCTCAAATATTAAGTGATTTAATCAGTTTTTTATTTAATAGTTGTAGTTAAGACCGAAAAGGTTAACCTCGATGTTCGTATAAAAACTCATATCAAAGAAAAAAAATGTCCTTTTATGTCATTTTTCACTAGGGCCTTGCTCATTATCCGAGTATTTTGGGACTCTTACCCATGTGAACTAAAGACAAACCCATAGTTTCAATCTTAACAACACCCATAGCAATCCCCCATGGAACACTGTGCCAATACGTGGTTATAATCTTAATTCATCTTTCATTAAATATAACAATCAGGAATAACAAACAAAAGATTAAATTCAGCATGTGACCACAGTAACACAAAACATGGATCATGGTAGAATATAACATACATTTTTATTCATGCAAACCTAGGCATGTGATATTTGAGCATGAAAAGTATGATTAACTTGGATAAAACATGCATATTCAAGCATAGTCACACATGAATATTGTTGCTAACCCTGCAAGTGTACAGGTTCGCACTAGTATTAACTGGTGAAACTGGATATCGTCCTCAGGGACAAATGGATTTAGTAAAATACCTTAAATCCCAATTAAATGAATGGTTTTCATTTTATCAAGGCTCTACTTGCAATGAGTATATCAATTTCTGAATAAAAATTTAACCTAATAAGAGTGATAAAATTTATTTTTAGAAAACGTTATAAAATGGATGTCTAGGATAGTGAATGTCACTGTATAACCTGTGATTCTCATTTTAGATTATGAAATGTCTACACTATGAGTTCTAGCACCTATAATTGAAGCCCTCTCCTGAGGCACTTCAATATCTATTAGAGTTGTCTTATAATGCCTTCTCCTGAGGTGCTTAATCAACAACCTAATGTTGTGAAAGTCTTGTGCAACTCCCAAGATAAGCTAACAACCCTCCAGTCAATCAACTACTCTAAGTCAATATTTGATGATCACCCATTAGACCTCTCTCCCGAGTTAGTCTAATGCCTTGAGCTCATCATGTCTATGGCCAGTAAACATAAGGCATTAAACATTAACAACATAGAATAGTGTTTCTAAATCAATAGCATTAACAAGAGATCACAATTTATACATTAGTCATCACATCCTAGACAAAGAAAATTAATTATCTAGACATGAAAGTAATAGAAAACATTAAACAATGAGATAGAAATTTAATCATACTCAAAACTTAGTAAAAATCTTCAATTCGTTCTTAAAACACTGGTTTTTGCCTCTCTCAGCCGTCACAAATGAGATTTTCTGAATTAGGTATGTTGTGGCTCTAATAACCTCTCCTATTTATAGTCTTGCACTAAAAAAACCCTAAAAATATGAAAAACCTGATAATTAGTTCGTGTGACCACGGTCAGTATATTCTCCAATAAAAACTGGGATTCCCTCATTTTATCTACCGCGGTCTACTATTTCTATCCATGATCCACTTTCTGGTTATCATGGTCACTACTTGACCAACTGCGGTTACCTGTGAACTCTAACATCGTTCTATTTTTCTTCGGCTACCTCAGTTTTCAGTTATTCAACCGCGGTCACTTGATGTTTTCTTCATGATTTCCTCTTCTTTTTGCCTTCATGTGGTGCAATTTCTCATTTGGCTTCAACCTAGACCTGCAATGCACTAGATTTCCTTCCCTCTCAGGCTTTGTACTTTGTGGTCGAGGATTCTAATTGCTACTCCTTCATAAGTGGGATCGTCCTGTATGTTTACCTCCTCAATGGATTGTGCGTGAGCAATCGGGTTCATACTTCCTTGGGATCAACACATGGAACACATTGGGCACTAAGGACATTTAGTTCAGTAAGTCCAACTCTTAGGCGCATTCTCCCATTCTCCTAAGTATCTCAAATGGACCAATGAATCTTGGAGATAGTTTTCCCTTATATCTGAACCTCTTAATCCCTTTATTAGGGCTTATTCTTACGAACACTCTATCACCTGCCTGAAATTCAAGGGCTATCTTCCTTTTGTCCACATAACTCTTTAGTCTACTTTGCACTATGGCCAATCTTTTTTGTATCTGTTTGCCTTGGTTATTAATCTCCTTTACCAAGTCAGGCCCAGTAAGCATATGGTCTTCAAGTTCATCCCAACGGTTTGGTGATTTGCAAGGCCTCCCATAGAAAGCTTCATATGGTGCCATCTTTATACTTGCATGATAATTGTTGTTATAGGCAAACTCATCCAAATGTAAGTATACACTCTACTTTCCATTGAAATCAAGGACACAACACCAAAACATGTCTTCTAATGTTTGAATGACTCTTTTAGATTATCCATCAGTTTTGAAGATGGAAAGTTGTGTTCATGGTGAGTTTAGTGTCCAACTCCTTTTTATAGACTCTGCTAGAACTGTGATGTGAATCAAGAATCTCTGTCAGACACTATGGACCTAAGTACACCATGAGGTCTTACTATGTCCTTTATATAAAGTTTTTCCAACTTACTAACTTGGTCTATGGATTTAATTGGTAGAAAATGAGCCACTTCAGTAAGACGATCTATGATCACCTATACAACATCTTCTCCTCTTTGGTTTCGGGGTAATCCACTGACAAAGTCCATGTCGATGTTAACCCACTTCCATTTAGGTTGATTGAGAAGAAAAATAATAAAAATTTCAGTAGTTAAAAATAATAAAAAAGAAGATGCTCTGGTTTTTGGCCGAAAAAAAAAAACAAAAGAAAAGAAGATGGATCTGGAAGAATCACGAACAAGAAGATAATCTGGATTTTTCTTTGTTGTTTTGGGGATGACGATGGAGACGAAGAAGTGAGGTTAGGGCTTGATTACGTTTGTGATTTGGGGATTGATTTTCTGGTGTGATTTCTGGTTTTTGGGTATGTTCAAAACAGAGGAAGAAGAGGAACGAACTAGCTGTTGTTGGTTTTGAAGGTGAAGAACGATGAACATGGTTGTAATTTAGGGCTTGAATGTGAGTTATGATGTATTTGTGTCTGATGATCGTGAAACATGAATGGAAAACCAGAAAAATTTTGGTTTTGCTATCACGGATCCGTGAAGAACAAAAATAGAAGGGTTGCTGGATTTTGATTTGAGGATTTCGGTTTCGGGGTTTTGCGATTGGGGCAAACAAATTTCTGGTTTGATTTTCTAGTTTGCAGGTGTGTTAAAAACAGAAGAAGAAGATACAAGAAAACCAGATTTTGTTGGCTTTGCTAGTTGATTTTGCTAGTCCGTGCGTGAGGAAGGATGAAAGCCAGCAACATGAGGAACGTGATTGCTGGTTTTGATTTGTGCATTTTTAGTTTTACGGCAAAATCAATTGGATTTGAGTTTCTTTGGTTGTTGGCCGTGGAGACGGGAAAATCTGGCGTGGCTTGGTTTGAGGATCATTATTTGTTGGTTCGTGAAGAGAAGAACAATGAAGACGAAGAATAGATGGTTGTGCATTCTGTTTTACGCGCAATGAAGAATGGAAAACCTAGCTGCGTTTGGTTGTTGCTATTCTGTGAGAAGAAGAAGGCCGCACGATTTAGATGGGCTGTGGGCGTTGTTGTCACTAGTTTGGACGGAAACAAGAATGACTGTAGTAGTGCGAGCTACGCAAAGAAGACGAAATACAACAGTGGGTTTTTTTTACTTGAGTTTCTTACTCGCTGTGGTCCGTGCAAAATAAGAATAAAACCAACTGGGGTGCTGGTGCATGAAGAAGAAACCCAACTGCTCTCTTGGACTGGAATGAAGAACAGAAAAAGGAAGAAGACGATGAATACTGCATAGTGTCAAATCTCGATCTGATTTTGGTATAGCGGCTAATGTGTTTCAGAGCAAAAGAAAATCTTCAACAAACGAAGGTTCGGCGTTGGCATCGTTCACGTGAAGAAGACGACGCGAGATATAATTTAAATTTTAAAATTTAGATAGTATGAAATTTATTTTTAGTTAATTTTAGAATACGATAATTAGAAAATTTAAAATTTCAGTAGTTAAAAATATAAAATTTGAAGCTTTATTAAAAAATTTTTATATTAGAACTAGTATTTCGATCCATGTGAACTTTTGAATAAATACAAAAATACAAATATCGAAGTTTATCAAGGTTTAAAAAATTTGGAGATTAGAAATTTAAAACTGCATTTGGAAGTTAGATGCAAATAATAAATATTAGAATTCTTTTTATCTAATTAAAAATTAATTAAATCATTTAAGAAAAAGTCTTAAGGTAAAATAATTTTATTTAGAATATAGAATTTATAAAATCTATAATTTAAATTTAATACCTGAAGATAAATAATCTATTTTTAAAAGATTAGTTAGAAATTTTTATGTGCTAAAATAAAAATTCGGAACTTAGTTCAAATATTAGATATAAAAATCTTATTTTAAGTGAAATAAGATTTATTGAACATAAATTATTTATTTTTAGAACCCAATTTTAAGTCTTAGTATTTTAATTTATTTGTTCACAATTAAATAATTTATTTAGAAGTAAATAAATCATAGAAGTTTGAAAATAATTATTAAAACTTTAATTTCAAAGTAAGAAATTTGAAGAACTAAGAAATTGTTTTATTTTAACTATATGAAATTCTAGAATTTAGGAATAACCTAAAAATAGTTGAAATTGATATTTAAACTTTATTATAAATTTAGAAATTATTTAGGCTTAGAAATAATTTTGAATGAGATTGAATGTGAAGTAGAAAACTTAGAAAATTTTTATGAATTGTTAAATTACAGACTTTACAATTTTAGAGTACTCGATTACTCGAGGGAAAGCAAGGAGCCCTGAAGATCGACGAAATCAGGTGAATGTGATTGTCTTGCTCATACGTGTTATATAGATTTAAAATTCAAAGCATTTATTTGAATAGTTCTAGGTTATTAGAATTTTATTAGGAAATTGATTGAAATTGTTTGGTATTATTGAATGATGTGTGATGAATGATTATTTAATTATTGCACGCATAAATAGGAAAACATGTACTTAGACTTCATCATTTATTCATGTATGTAATACCTAGAATGTTGTCAAATAATTTAAAATAAATAAAATAAGTCAAATAAATTAATTTCAAAGATTTTAAGAAATTTTGGGTGCAAATAGTAGGTTGGCACATGAAAAATAAAATAAATTAGAGATATAATGAAAATTAAACAAATAAAACCTTAATTTGATAATTAAATAAAAAATTAAGGATTAGTAAAATAAATAAATAAAAATAAAGTATAAATACACATATAGGTTAATATGGGTATGAATAAAGTGTATATTAGCACAAAAAATGTGAATACTATATATTATGGGGATATGTACATAGAAAAAATGCATATAATTAAATAAAATATATTTATTAAAAATAAATCAAACATTATGTGAATATTAGTGTATAATTACATAATTTATTATCTGAAAATGAAATATGAAATACATGAAAATAAAAAATATTGATTATTTAATTAATAACATTAATTAAATATTAAAGAAATAGAAATATATAAAATAAATGCAATATTAAATAATTAGAAAGAAGAAAAATTTAGCAAATCATCAACATGGAAGGAAATATCAAGAAAATCAAATTTTTATTAATTTAGAAGTGTCCAATTGGCTAAAATTCGGATTATAGAAGCTTTAGAAAGAGATTTTGTAATTAGAAACACGATCCAATGGCCAGAATCCATCATCTGTAAGATCTGGAATCGCAAGGTCACCATCAAAGGCTTAAACGACGTTCAGGAGCACTAGATCAGCCAGATCGAACGGCCAAGATTCAGGAAACGTGACTCGAGGAGTATCGGACAATCCAGGTTCGAGATAGATAGGATATGATGCGTCACTCGAGGATCATCGGACGGCTCGGATCGAGGTGCTGGGAAAGATCGCAAACGAGTTCTCTGATCGAGGAAGATCGAACGGCCAAGATCTGAAGAATCGATCTGATGATCATCTCACAACAGAGCTCGAGGATAATCGGACGATCAGGATTAAGGCGCAAAGAATCAATCGCGAAATCGGAACGAGTGCGATGATCGAGGTCAATCTGACGGTCCACGTTAAAAACGATTAATCTGATCGCGATATGCGTGTCTCGAGGCCCATCCAAGCGTCCAAAACGAGTTCGTAATCGGAGATCGCGAAATCTATGCGTTACTCGAGGAAAATCGGAGCGTCGAGATCAAATAATCCGTGATATCGTTGAAATCCCGAAGAAAATCGAACGACCAAAATCTTATCTGCCAGATCTAATCACGAAACGCATCCCTAGGACAATCCAACGGTCGATATTCTATGCTTCGATTAATATAAACGAAAATCCGAAATAATTCAAAAAAATCCAAAAAAATGTTTCTAAACTCCAACAATTCCAAAAAAAAAAAATACCTACTATTTTCCTATGCTTGGGGGGCACGAAAATTTAAATTTTTACAAGTTTTCCACCAAAAAACTTGTCATTCTATACACTTTTGAAGCCTATATAAACCCCCCAATGCTCACAACTCAAACCATCCCAAGCAACAAGAGTTGAATTTTCATCTTGTGCTTCTAGCCTTCTTCTTGGCATTCTCCTTAGTTCTTGAGTGATCTTGAAATATTCTTGAATGTTCTTGAGTGTTCTTGAGTGTTCTTGAGCATTTTTGAGTGTTCTTGAGTATTCTTGAGTGTTCTTGAGTATTCTTGAGTGTTCTTGAGCGTTCTTGAGTGATCTTGAGTATTCTTGAGAGTTTTTGAGTGTTTAGAAGCTGTTGAAGTAGCGGAACTCTACCGGATTTCAGAGGCGTACAGAAGATACGCGTTTTAAGGTGGAAGTGACTTCTAACCTTTACTTCTTTATTTTAATTTGAATGAATCTTGCATGTGTGATGATGTTTTGAAGATGATTGATTGAACT
>JAJIYU010006297.1:0-20853 GCA_030144865.1 Tinospora cordifolia
GGTTTGCAAAGATGGCTTAACAGCGGTTGGGCGAACTCGTCTTGGTGAGAGAGTTTCGTCAGGCCGCTGTGCCGGTCGGGCCGCCCTTGACTCTGGGAAGGGGTCCTGACATTTTATCTATGGCTCTTGTGTGAAAATATAACACCCTAATTCTTGAATTATTCATAATTGACACATTTGTCTCACAATTAGAGATGTATATGCGTTCATGTCTACTTTCGTCACAGTTCACTATTCAACAACCAGGATATTACTATTGCACAAATCATTGATCTCCTGGTCCACCAGTTTTCTTTTCATAACACAGTGAAGTGTATAAATAAACTAATTTAGAAACTACATAATAAAAACCTTGAGATAATATAATAACTAAAAAAAACTTGAATTTAATATAAAAAATGATAACAAAGCTATGGGCCCCATGGCGGAGTTTTAAAGACAAAATAAAAATAATGATATAGTCACTGACACTGACTTTCTACAACCACATATCTAGACTAAAAGCCATCAATGGAAGACAAAACTTGATATGCCCAATTAGTAAGGCTGACTACTACTACCAAGAAATAGCAGATCTTGCTTGCTAGCATGAACTTCATCAACGGTCACCTAAAAAATTATAAATGAGGTGAGCTTAAGAGCCTAGTAGATCATACATTGTACATCTCGAGCATTATTCAAGTCAAAATACAAAACATACACACATTTATCAAATATTAGGCGATTTAAACAATTCAATTGTTCTGGGTTGTTGTTAAAATTGAAAGGACTATCTTCTATATCCTCCTATCGGTCTGGAATATCATCTAGAGGTAACGCCTAAAGGCTGATTACTTATTTAGGGCCCTAACTTGGAAGTGAGGTCTCCCATGACTCTCAGTTCCATCTCACCACTATCACCAACCATGACAGTAGTGTCAACAAATGATTTAAGTTGGGGACACCCACGATGACACCAAATGGCCTGCCTTGTTCAATGAGACAACTAGCTTAGATATAAATAGCATGTTCAATAACATCAACATTCTAGGATATGAACATATGAACTATTTTGAAAACAATTAATCATGCATATGATCACAACAAATACATTTAATACATATCCATATCACATATAATTTTAGGGCACTTAATCCTCTTAATTCAAGTTATACAACCTACGATTATAAAATCAATCATACATGAAGTCAATCAATCAATTTAAATACCGTCACATCCTAGCATGTTTCTAGTCAAGTGCTCAATAAAAGAATAATGATGCTCTATATTTAATACCAAAATAATATTTGAGAGTAGTGTAATCATCTCTACGTCAATAGTTTATTCCCTTGGATCTTTGTGTTGTTGTTCTAATTTGTCTCAAGTTCTCAACCGTTAAAGGTTCAAACCATTAGTTTTAAGGATTAAAGCATTCTAGAATGTTTTACGCAAGCTTTAATAATTCTTTACTGCATACAATCCATAGTGTATCAAGGATGGTTTCTTAGAAAGGTCAAAGTGTCAATTTAATTCCATGTACCGCAGTAGGAAAAAGGAGTACTGTAGTAACCAAAAGCATACATAAAACACGAGGGGCAAAATTTGACGCATTATGGTTATTTTGGTAACAGAATGTATAGTCACGGACATGATGCACTGCTGCGATAATCAATGACATTACCATGTTAACCAAAATGAATATCACTATGCATGAGATTGGAAATGGATGTGCCACCGCAATAGCAACACAAATTATCACGGTAACCAGCTTGCAATCATGCAAACGTTTTATTTTTCTCGCATCTCTTCTTTTCCCATGAACTTAATGCCCCAATATCTTCAATTTAATGTTAGAATATGAGAGTTAGGCATTAAGATAGGATCGAAATGCTATACTTTTGCGAATTGCTTGAAATAACTCATTGATGAGTTTCATTGTAACAACGGCTCCTTGGATCCTTTGGAATGGTTTCAAACTCTACTTTAATGTGGAAAAACCAATATGAATCTTAGGGATTGCTAGAAAACTAATTCTCATAAAGGGAGGGAAAAGATGTAATACCCTAAAATTTTTTTTGAAAATTTAAGAATAAGAATATACAAGATCATAAATGAGTCCATTGAAGTCATAGACATATTAAATATCTTAGGGGTAAAATGGTAATTAGCCACCCAAGTGTAAAATGGTAATTTTGCCACCAGAGGGCAAAACGGTCCTTGCACCTAAGACTAGACGCTTGTGAAATTATAAAAGCAATATGAAAATAATTTATATAAAATAAACAAAAGTAAATATGACAAAGACTAAAAAAAATTATATAAATTAAAGAATATGTCTATACAAACATTTAGGGCATAGTACAAGTTATTTAGAAAATATTGAAAAAATAAACACAAAAATTTTTTGAAATAATTGTCTTATAAATAACCACTTAAATGAGCTCTTAAATGGCGAGGAAAAATCATTAAAACAATTAATACTTCTATTTTTTCTTGCAATTAATACTTCTATCACGACAGTGATAGCAGTGAGATGGTATTGAGAGTCACAGAGGACCTCATTCCCTAGCTAGGGTCCTGAATAGGTAACCGACATTTAAGTGTTACCTCTGAATGATATCCAAGACTATAGGGGAACATCGATCTTAACGTCAACTTAAAACAATTGGATGTTTGAAATGCCTAATATTGGAAGTGTGTGACATGTGTGTTTGTTTAATTTGTTATAATGGTTTAAACATTTGGTTCGATCAACTAGGCTCTTTGAGCTCACTCCTCCTTAACTTTTCAGGTACGTATTGATCAGAGGTTAGTATTGGGTTGTTGGGGTTTACTGACAGTAGTGATCTCATTAACTCAGTAGTTGTTTCATTTGGGCAAGGTGGCCTAATTTTTTCTTCTTTAGTCTGAAACTACTTTTATGGGTTCAATTGGGCTGTTGAGCCTCTTGGAGTACCTTTTTATTTATGTTATTTGAGAAAAGAGACTTTGAATCTTTTATTTGAAAGTTTAATTGATTTGAATTATTTAAATGTTTCAACATGTTTTTTTAAGCACAGATGATTTCACATCACTGTGAGTGTTGGAATGTTGTGAACTGAACACATATAAGGAATGGTTTAGTAATGCCTCATCTCTCGAGTAACCCTGATGAACTACCCGTGCATGGTGAACGGCTAGTGTCCCACTATTATTTAATGATGAAATTAGTTGAGCAAATTGCATTTAATGATAAATGAGGGTGATATCGACATTTTACCCTCAAAGATGGTCATCAGGAAGTGGGGTATTATACAAAGTTGGTATCAGAGTACAGTTAGTAAATAAACTGGGCAAGTGTCTAAAGTATATAATATGGGTTGTTAGTTCAATGGAGGAACTTTGCAGCAATGTTATTGAGTCCATAGGTTTCAGAAAAGAGAATATAGATAGAGACTTGGGTGTTGCCAAGGCGGTACGCTATATCAAATGAAAACTTCTAGGATATAGGTTAGAGACTGAAAATGTGAGAAAACGAAACACTTATTTGGTTAGGACTGAGGATCGGGATGATTCCATATCTTAAGTTTTTACATGGTCTGGGACGCATAGGAATTTGAGGTATGGAGGAATCCTAGACTTGGGGACTAATGGGCCATGTCTGGTGAATGATCGATGACTTTAGAAGAGCTTGTTTCCCTATGCTTAGCTGGTATGGGATGGTTAAGTATAGTGGGGCTTAGGAGGCCTTAGTTGTCCAGACATTTGCAAAATTGTTTGGGTGTAGTGAAGTCCTTGAGTGTAAGCTTATATCGTCGAGTAAGGGTGGTATGAGACGCTTGAACTCGGAGGCATGGATGGAAGCTTAGATATTTCTCTATGCTAGCGTAAAATGTGTGCTTGATTTAATGATTGTTGAATATTCTCCATTATTACTCTTTTGAAAATTATCATGTGAAACCAAAAATCTTATACCTAGAAAAGACATGAGGATTTGAAAACCTCAAACAAAACTTAGAAGCATAAACTAATAGGCCACTGCACAAATCGAGAACCTAGAGATATAAATCTAGAGCCATGATAGTACAAATAACATGAGAAAAACGTTATCAATATAGTAATACAAGCTTTGAATAAAAATTGTGGAAATTAGCTATTATCACAAGTTGGAAAAACATTTTGTATCCTGATTTTGAGAAAAATGGGTCTGTGTGCACCGAAGATTGAACTAAAACGAGATTGTAGCTCTCCTTGCGTACTGAAAATTCTCTATTTTGATACTATATTGAGCTACTGGATACTAAAATATCTTTTAACTTATAGATAATGGCAAGAACTAGAAGCAATGTAATGAGGGATGGAAACACTGACGAGTTTGATCAAAGGGACCAGAGCGCACTGGTGGCAACACCAGCTCTAATTGAGCAATTTTATCTCCAAAAATGTTAGCTGAGATCACACGACAAGTACTAGAGCGGTCATGAGGGCTCTACCACAATTACAGAACCCGCCTCCAGCACAAATCTAACCCCAAACTCATCAGGCCCCATTGCCTAATGGTCCAATAGTACTGGACCGACCTATTGTTAATGGTAGGGAGCAAAGAGATTTATTAATTGAGTTTCAGAAGCTACAACCTAGCACTTTTGATGGTAAATCAGATTACTTGGCAACTGATATATGGTTCTCAAAGATGAATAAACATCTTAATGCTTTGGTATCGACGAGCCCCAAGAGAGTGGAATTAGCGGTACACCAGTTTGTTGGAGCGACCTACCACTGGTGGGAAATGATAATGAATGACCCAGATACAGATACTTCCACAATGACTTGGGAACAATTTAAGATATTATTTTATGATAACTTTTTTTTATGGCAAAATGAAGCAACTATAGTCAGAATTCATCTGACTAACACAGAAGACGATGACAATTACTGAGTATGAACAGAAGTTCACTGAGTTCTCTAGGTTTGTCCTAGAAATGATGAGGGATAGGTAGTCTAAGGTGGACAGGTTCGCTGAAGGATTGAGAGTAAAGATACGAAAAATCATTGTTCCTCTAAGATTAACTAAACAGTAGTCAGAGCATAATTGATAGAGCATGACCTTAACTTTGAGCAGGTCATAAGGAATAGGAACAAGCGACCATAATTAAAACAAACAACAGGAGTCTCACAAAAGAGGCAAAATAGGGATGAAGGGCATAGAGTGCCAGAATATTAAAATTAGGTGTAGAACAATAATAGGCTGCAAGGAGCTAGACCTCTTTACCAACAGAAACAACGAACATGACCCAATAGTGATAGAGAGGAACAAATAGAATAGGCGAAGAAACAAAGGTTATGTTTTCACTACAACCAGAGGGACACATGGCTAGAAACTGTCCCACAAGAGCACTAGCCTTAGCTCTTCTGCAGCAACAACAACATGCACGAGGATAGGTTGGTCGTCCTCCACAAAGGCAAGAGCAATAGCCCCAACAACAGAAAAATCAAGGGCGAAGTCAGAATCAAAATTAGGGCCAGGGACAAAACTAGGCTAGGCTCTATGTAGTAGATGCACAAGCTAACCCAACACTTGTAGAGGAAGGTACATTCCTCTTGTTTCATGTTGCTGTGAAAAATCTTGTTTGACTCAGGTGCTACTAAGTCTTTCATTGTTGAATACTTAGTGGATAGGTTACAACTTGTGACAAACCCATTACCTGTGACATTGCCTGTAGCCACCCCTATAGGGACCATGGTAAACTATATAAAATTATGTAAATGTGACCTTAGATTTAGAGAAAAGCCAATTTTAGCTAATCTTTGTGTGCTTCCATTTTACGATTATGATATGATATTGGGGATGGAGTGGTTGACCCAATACCAAGTACAAACAAATTGTCACAAACAGAGGGTGGCTATAACGTTACCTTCTGATGATACGTTCAAGATTAATGGGGACATGCAGAGGTTACCATAGAGTCCTATGTCGGCTACGCTGCACCGTTTAAAATAGAGTAAGGACTTCAAACAATTGCTAGAAGAGGATATTAAAGAACATAAAGAGATTGAAGAGATACCTATAGTGCAGGAATATGCTAATGTATTTTCAAATGAACTACTTGGGCTACCACCACACAGATAGGTAGAGTTCTAGATTGATTTACATCTTGACACTAATCGTATAGCCATTCCTCCTTATAGAATGACACCAATAGAGTTGATCGAGCTGAAGACACAACTAGATAACCTTTGTGAGAAGCTTCAGTATTGTTTGTGAAGAAGAAGGATGGATCCATGAGGTTGTATGTTGACTACAAGAAGATAAACCAAGCAACATTAAAGAACAAGTACCATTTACCTAGGATAGATGACTTGTTTGATTAGTTGAGGGGAGCCATTTACTTCTCCAAGATTGATCTGACATTAGGATACCACCAATTGAGAATCCAAGAGCCTGAAATACACAAGACAACCTTTAGAACTCGATATGGGCACTTCGAGTTCACAGTAATGCCATTTCATTTGACCAATGCACCAATAACATTATTGGATTTCATGAACAGAGTCTTCAAATGATACCTAGATCAGTTTGTCATGGTATTTGTGGATGACATTCTCATACTCTCCAAGTCAGAAATAGAACATGTAGAACACTTGAGGATTGTGTTGGAGACACTTAAAAGGAATAAATTATATGTTAAGTTTAACAAATGTGAGTTCTGGATAAAGGAGGTTAAGTTTCTTGGCCATATTGTATCAGCTAGGGGAATATCAGTAGATCTTGATAAAGTAGAGGCAGTATCAAACTAGAAGCAACCTAAGACTATTACAAAAATCAAGAGTTTCTTAGATTTGGTAGAATATTACCACAAGTTTATCCAAGGCTTCTTAAAGTTAGTTGGGCCCATAACCAAGTTAACTAGAAAGGCATAAAATTTCATCTGGGATAGAAAATGTAAACAATCATTCCAAGAATTGAAGAATAGGTTGAATTCAACCCCCATATTAGTCGCTCCTACACATGGTGTAAGATATGTCTTGTATAATGATACTCAAAGTTAGCGATGCTGATGCAAGAAGGAAAGTTTATTGCATATGCTTCACGACAATTAAAGATCCATGAGTAGAATCATCGCACACATAACCTAGAGTTAGCGACAATCGTGTTTGCACTGAAGATTTGAAGGCACTATTTTTATGGAGAGAAATTTGACCTATTTTCTGATCATAAAAGCCTAAAGTACATCTACACTCAAAAGGAGTTGAATCTTAGACAGCGGAGATGGATAGAGTTCCTGAAGGACTATGGATAAGCTAATGTAGTAACTAATGCACTTAATAGGAAATTTAGTAAAAAGGATTATGTAAAAGGACAAATGTATCAGCTGATCAATGATTATAATTTAGGTATAACTTTAGATGGAGAATAGGTATATATGCTATCACCTGCTAATCAGATCTCTTACAACAGATAAGAGATCAACAGAAACAAGACAAATGGATAATTGACTTGACGAAAGGCAAACATGCTAATTTTAGACTCGATGCCGAGGGCACATTGAGACTTGGGGATAGAATTTACGTGCCGGAGAATGGGCAGAGTAGAAGGACCATACTGGATGAAGCTCATCAGACTAAGTATACAATGCATCTAGGTGGCGATAAGACGTATCAGAATCTTCAAAAGATATATTGGTAGAGGGGTGTGAAAAGAGACATAGCAAAGTATGTCTCTAAATGTCTAACCTATCAGTAGGTAAAGGTAGAACATAGAAAACCCACTGGACTATTACAACCACTCCCAATCTCAAAGTGGAAGTCGGATAACATCGCCATGGACATTGTTAGAGGTCTACCTAGGAGCCAAAAGGGAGAAGATACCGTGTGATCATCTTACAAAGGTGGCTCATTTCCTACCCATACGATCCACAAATCCAGTCGAAAAGCTTGGAGAACTCTATGTTAAAGAAATAGTAACACTACATGGTGTACCTAAAACTATAGTGTCAGACAGAGATTTCAGGTTCACATCTCAATTCTAGCAAAGCTTACAAAAGGAGCTAGGAAGCAGACTTACTATGAGCACGACTTTCCATCCTCAAATAGATGGGTAGTCTTAGAGGGTCATACAAATATTGGAAGATATGTTGAGAGCTTGCGTCCTTGATTTCAAAGGCAGTTCGAACAAGTATTTACATTTGGCAGAATTTGCCTATAATAATAGTTATCAGGCAAGTATACAGATAACTCCTTATGAAGCTTCTTACGGCAGACCCTGTAGATTACCATCATGTTGGATTGACTTTGATGACCATGTGCTTACAGGACTAGGTCTGGTGGAGGAAATGAATGCTCAAGTCAAGAAGATTCAAAAAAAATTGGCCACGGCATAGAGTCTATAGAAAAGTTATGCAAACAAGAGGAGAAGACCTCTAGAATTTCAAATAGGTAATAGAGTGTTTTTGAGGATCAGCCCTCAAAAGGGGATTAAGTGATTCAGGTATAAGGGGAAGCTATCACTGAAACTCATTGGTCCATTTGAAATACTTAGACAGGTTGGTAAATGTGCCTAAGAGTTGGATCTATCGAATAGACATGTTCTCAATCCATAATTTATGTATTCCACATATCGATGTTGCAGAAGTATGAACCAGATCCCTCTCACATTATACACTAGGAGGAAATTGATATCCAGGATAATGCAACTTACGAGGAACCCGCAATCAGGAGACTGGATCGTAAGGTGTAGAATCTCATAACCAAAGGCATTCCCTTAGTCAAGGTTCTTTGGAGGCATCATAACCTAAAGAAGGCAACTTGGGAATTGGAGAACAAGATGCTAAAGAAGTATCCAAACCTCTTTACCAACAACGCCTGACTAGACATCATCATACAAGTAAGTAACTAGTTTAAATTTTGAGGACAAAATTCTTTTAAAGGAGGTAGATTGTAATGCCTTAAAAATTTCTTGTTAAGAATAAGAATATATGAAATCATAAATGAGTCCATTGAAGTGCTAGACACATTAAATACCCCAGTGGTAAAATGGTAATTGGCCACCCAAATGTAAAATGATAATTTTGCCAACACAAGGGCAAAAGGTCCTTTCACCTAAGACCAGATGCCTATGCAATTACAAAAATAATATGAAAATAATTTCTATAAAATAGAACAAAATATATATGACAAAGACTAAAAAAATTATGTAATTAAAGAACATGTTTATATGAATATTTAGGGCATAGTACAAATATTTATAAAATAATAGAAAATTAAATACACAAAAATTTTGGAATAATTGTCTTATAAATAACCCCTTAAATGAGCTCCAAAATGGTGAGGAAAAATCATTAAAACAATCAGGCTTAAGTCAAAAATTAAAATAAGAGCTCATAGCTTAAGCAACGGGCCCAATAACAAAGAGCTCATAGCTTAAGCAACGGGCCCAATAACAAAAGACTAACATGTGTATATTGTGTAGACCCGAGAGCTAGTTAATAACCAACAATGGGGACACAATATACATTAAAAGATGGCGCCCCACTTTGAATTTGAAATTTTAATTCTAAACTAAATAAAAAAGGAATGGCTAAAAGATCTTACCAAAACCACACTTTCCAAAATCACTGTTTCTTCCCTACATCCTCTTTCCTAGCTATCCTAGAATCCTCCTATTCTATCTTGGATGTCTCTAGGGTTTCTCCTCTCCATAGTCGTCCTCCTTCTACCCTCCTTGAAGCACAAGACAAAGAACAAGCAAGAAAAGATCTTATTCGATCAAGAGAAAGAACAAGAGAAGGAAGGTAAGATCCAAACTTTGTTTTGCTTTGATTCCATTCTTCCTCTTCTCTTATCCGTAACATCTTGATTGGAACAACAGTTGAAGATTTCCCGGCATCATGTGCAAGGAAAGGAAGTGGAGAAACAGTTGCATGTTGAGGAGATTCATTGCCAGAAAGACAAATAACGAGAGATTGAATCATTAGGGTATAACTCTTTCAACCCTACTCTATTCTATTTAAGTAGTTAGGTTTTCATGTCATTTAGCATAGATTAAAGGAATCAGAAAAAAAAAATCATTCAAACAAAAATCTTAGTGCTTTAAAACTAAAAGAAACAAATCTATTTTCATGTTTATGGTTATTTGAATGTCATGTTTAGAGTTTAGACTTATTATTTTGTAACACTTTGCCATAATGAATTTTGATGGTAGAAACATATATTAACATGAAGTTTCATCATCTAAAAAACATTAACGAATTCTGGTTTTTACATTTTTATGTGATTTAGTATATGCTTGAATAGCTAAAGAAATTATAATCATGAAAACAAGATTCTCTTAAACTTAAATAAATAAATAAATAAAACACAGGGAAAGAAAAAAAAATAGTAGCATGAAAAAAAGGGCAAATATTGATGAGAAACAGTTTCTGGAATTTTTATAAAAATAGTAATAATAATAATAAATATAAAGAAATAACAAAGAAAATGATAAATTAGCATTTTATTAAGCATATATTTATTGATAGAATATAGAGTTTAATAAAATAGTATTTAGTAGATTAAATGTCAAAAAATTCCATAAAATTAGAATTCTGGAAATTTTTTAAAAAACAACTGATAAAATAATTTTTACAAAACTATTTGAATAAAAATAAAATTTTTAGATTTAAAATGATCTAAATGATAAATAGGGTGAAAATAGTAGAAAAAATATATTTATAAGATTATTAATAAAAAAATTCCAGAGAAATTATAATTCTAGAAATTTGATTAAAAACAGTTGGAAAATTATTTTTATAAAATTATTTGAATACAAATAAAATTTTTAGATTAAAAACGGCTAATTAGTAAAATAGATTGAAATAGTGAAAAAATATAAATTTACTAAATTATTAATGGGAAAAATTCCAGAAAATTAGATTTTCGAAATTTAGTTAAAAATAAATAAAAATAATAAATTTTAAAAATTTATAAAATATATATATAAGTATATATTGTGTACATGTACATTTTGAATTATTAAGTGATAAAATGGAAAAACAAAACATAGAAAACAATAAAGAATTTAATTAAAAACATTTCAGAAAAATTAGTGACTTGAAATGATATTAAAAAAATCTGAGATTTAAATAAATTGAGTAAATAATTACATATAGGCTAAGATATAAATTTATTATATGCTTAAGGTAGAGAAGTATATAATAAATAAGATAAATAAATGGAGTTGAAAGAAAAAATCAGAAAAATAAAATAAAATATGTAAAAATAAAAAAAAAGAAATTAAACTTACTGAAAAATAAATTTAACTGTTGAGAACATAAGATACTCTATAAAAAAAATGTGAAGATATAAAGAATATGGATCCTATATATCATTAACGAAAATAAATTTGATAATCATGCAAAATATGAATGATATCATTTAATTAAATCTCAAAATTTAGTCTAACGATAAATGGCCAGAATAATTTATAATGATATGGTTCATGAATGAAAAATAAGATTTTGGCTAAGCCCACAAATAAATGAGAACATTAGTGTACAACACATTGAATATAAGAACGATAAACACCCTGAAAATACCGACAGTGCAGAATAAAAATGAAGAGTTAAAAATTAATAATAAATGTAAAAAATATATTTCATCATGAACGATAAACTTACTAAAAATATTTGCTGATATGATTAGGTTAATATCTCTGACAGATCTAGAATGATATGGATCTCGGGACGATGGGACATCTGAACAGGTAGAGATGACTACCAAGTTTTAAATTATTATTTCAATTTAAAAGAATTATACTTGTGCGTATTTAATGATGGGATTGGATGATTTGGATGAATACATGATACATGGCATGAAATATAATTGCTTATGTTGTTACCCATATGAGTGAACAGTTGATCATGATGCTTTTATTTTTAGAGAGTTGTGATAATGATTTTGAAAGATTACATTTGATGATATGAAAGTCATTAAGAAAAGAGTACTAAAGATTCTTACTACGTACCGGGGTGATGGCCGGCTATTAGGTGTCATCGTGGGTGTCCCTAACCCAGTCTCGGCTTCAGTCGTTTATTTATTTCTTGTGATTAATACTTCTATCACAACGGTGATAGCGGTGAGATGAGACTGAGAGTCACAGAGGACCTCACTCCCTAGTGATAGGAGGACACCGAGGTGAATCCTTTTCGATCCTAATGTCACCTTAAAACAATTGGATGTTTGAAATGCCTTATGACAACCCTCAAATTCCATTGTAAATATGTGCAATTATTGAAAATAATAGAGTTGGTTGTGAAAAAAATAAACAAATAAATAAATGCATTTCTATATAAATTGATATAGATGAAAAAAAGAGGTGGCAACTCAATGAATAGGTGGCCATTTCATGTTGAGCATGAGAGGAGAAGCGGGCACAAAGGGGGAGCAGGTGGCTACACTTTTTCATCTACAAAACCACCCCATGACTGGCGACTTCCTTCTTCAACTTCTTGAAGTTACATCAAGATAAAGACCTGCAACTCTTCTTATTACCTTACTCACTTTGGAGACCCCTAATTCACTCATTTATCGACCAAATAACTTGATTTTTGGCTTGCTGGAAAGAAGGAAAGGGGAAGAGTAGCATAAGTGAAGAACAACTGCAGAAGATAAAGAATTTTGAAAGAGCAGTGAACAGAACAAAGGCTGATTTTTTTAAGGTAAAATGTACTAACTTTGCTATTTATGATAAAACAGAATGAAGTAATGGCATAAGTTCAATTTTTAGCTTTAGTAATCAACAATAGACAACATGATAGTTGTTATTGGTAATGTATAATTCGGTTTTGAATTGAGACAAATTCCATGGCTAAACAGGGGCCTTTAACTTAACTTGTGACTTGTGACTAACTTTGAGGAAATTCTAATGTTAATTGAAGTATATGGTTTTTTTAGATGAGTGATTCAATTGTGATGCTTATGGAGATATGAGAATCATATTGTAAGCAATTGCACGTCTGTCTTGAACATGAAATTAAACGCATTACCTCAGTTTTTATGCTGAAATCAGAAAAGTAAAATAATGGTCTTGTATGTAGTATAAAGGTATTCTTAATGTACTATTGCCAGACTAGTATTATACTACAAGATAGTAAACCTATAGTCTTTGTTTTGGATGATGATTGAGTTGAAAATTGCATGACTTAAGGGTTGAGATACTTCAAAATACAGAACCTAAAGTTCTCTAAAACTAAATACATATGAGAGACTATGACACTTAGTAGTACGCTTATTCCATATTCATTTTTATAGAACTAGCAATTGAAAGGTGGGAGTAGAAAGGGCACGAACTTTAACAAAAACCATGAAATAAATCTAGCGTGTAGTTTTACAAGTGTAAATTAACTTTGGGGGTTACAGTGTGGTGAAAAATCTACATAGTAAGCACAAGTGACTTCTAGACCTAGTTGAGGTATGAGATAAGGAACATGCCTAAGTAAGGGTTAAACCCAAACTTAAACCCTAAGGTAGATTGTTCTGAAAATTCTAGGCATTTGACCATAGCAAAAGCATATGATGAGGTTGAATTTGAGTGAGTTGAACCATCAAACATTCCAATTTCTAATATCCAAAAATCAACACAAATTGATTTTAAAAAGAGGTTTAACCGAACTCAAAACCAAACCCTGTTAATAGACCTTGTCATCAGGAATTACAGGAAAAATATGAACCCATAATCCTTGGAAAATGATATCCTAAAATCTTGAATAAGATTTTTGGGTATTATTTGGAAGGTCCTAATACAATCTAGAAAAATGGATAGGAATTTGCCAACTAGATATGTCTTAGTAAAATGGAAATATGATGACTCATATTAGATTCCTATTTAGTATAAGGACAAAGTTGAATGGGGTATTGAAATCCTAGGCTTCCACTACTTAGAAAAATTAGAAAAAAATGTTTAGTAATACTAAGATGATTGATGATATCCTGCACCAAATTTTGGGTCAATTGAGTACAAAATGAAGTCTCGACAAATTCCACAAGTTGCATTCTCGTACATCGACCTAGTACACACCATGCCTAAAGTCAAACCCAAGTGTATAATTGTATAGCATTGGGTTAACTAGACCTAATGAGGTGGCAGTAGACTATCTACCATGTAAAAACATGTTTAACCTATAAAGACCCATTGATCAGAATCATATTATAGACTCTAACTACAAGCCAACGGTGTGTAAACTGGTATAGCTAACACAGTGAATGTGACCAAGTTGTTCCAGGCTCGAGGAAACATAGCATCAATAGAGAGGGGATTAATATCTATATAATTGTGAGTACTTTCTTTAATTTATTGGCTTAAGCATGTGCATTCCGTTAGCATTAATCATACATGTGCACTGTGGATTGTTAGTATGAGATGTGTGATTTATCGGGTTTTGTATCTCTTCTGGACTTTTGAGATGTCGTCAGGGTCTGTGGGTAAGATTTGGTGAGCTTATGTGTTGTTGTAGTGACACTAGAGATAAGCAATAGTGTAACACCCCAATTTTCGGCCGGACCTCCGTTCATGTTTTACTTCACGTGTGGATCGTCGCCTGTCAAAAATCGAGATGCTACTAAAAGTTTTCCTTTTGTCAAAATCTTTTCTTCAAAATCAAGTTCATAACCCTTTGTTCTCAAATCAATGTCTATAATGATATTTTGTGCAAGATAGAAAATCACAATAATTTTACCAAATAAATCGTAAGCAATGCAGCAAAATACTTTTAAAACTACTCATTTAAACCAAAATCGTTACACAAGGAAAGCCATTGAAAGATAAAACAACCAAAGTTAAACCAATGTAATTACATTAAAATAGTCCAGTAAAATACATAAAACCTCCAAGTCACCTATCCCAGACAACCTCCCCATGAGGTGTCCAATCAGAGTACGAGTCTTCTGACGTGGCTACAGTATTCTAAGTCCGAGTGTACCTGAAAGATAGAAATGGGAGTCAGCTCGAAAGCTCACTGGATCGATCCTACACATCACATGCATTATACAGACCCAATCCAAAACATTACAAACACTTTTAAACATTAAACGTTCAAACATTCATTTGCTTAGTCGGAGTCTAAGACTAAAAGAGGGTTGAGATGCCTCTCAGTATTCCCTGTGATCCAATCAAATCTCAAATGATTCCTATCACTATCTAAAATCAATCATGTCATCACTATCACAGCCTTAGAGAGTGTACTTATCACGACGTTGTACCGTCTCCGTCTCCCAAAGACTTCGAGCTGTCACAGTCAGCTCTGGGTGGGAATACCTACGATCTGCCTTGTAGCTCGACAATCTCAAGCGGTGACATATAGGAGATGCCACCTCAATCCGCTTCAAGCTATTCACATGAGTAAATAATGAAATCTAAATGCATGATTTCTTATTAATGCATGCTATAAATAACAAGGCACAATTTAAATAAATCATCATCCAAGCACGCCAAAACAAGTTAAATCAATTTTTATAACAAAATTCTAATAATCCTAGAACTATTCATATAAATGCTTTGAATTTTAAATCCATATAATACAGATGAGCAAGGAAGTCATGCCCACCTGATTCTGTCGTTCCTCAGGGCGACCTTGCCTTCCTCTGAATAATCCAACACTATCGCATTGTCAAATCTGAAATTTAGCAATAAATAAAATCTTCTAAATTTCTACTTCATATTCAATCTAGTTTACGACATTCTCAAACTTAAATAGTTTCCAAATTAATTATAAGGTTTAAATATCAACTTTCGCAAATTTCGAGCTATTCTTACATCTTTAGAATTTCATATAATTAAGATAGAACAATTTCAAGTTTTTCAAATCTCTTAATTTGCCATTACTGGTTATGTTTATGTCGTAGGAAAATAGTAATTCTTTTAACTTAAACCTTTACTTTAAAACTAAAATTATCGTCATCACATTTCAAGTTTCTACAATTCATTTCTTTCTAATTAGATTTACAATAACTTATCTTCAAAATTTAAATAATTTATTAATATCATGATTAATTTAATTACGAACAAAATAAGACTTCTATTTATCCAGTCTTTAATCTCGTTCGTAGTTAAGATTTTCAATCTTTTCCTATCAATAGAGTTTTGTTAAAATTAGTACTATTATTAGTATTATTATTATTATTATCAAGTATCACTCCAAACAATTTTTATTCATTTAAATTCCTAATTTAGATGTTTAACTACTTGAATAAGTATTCAATTTAATGATCTTAATTTAAATACTAAAATTAAATACTTAAATGAATAAATGAAAGATCCATTAGTTAATTTTTGTTCCTCAACTCTTAATGTTTTGTAATTATAAGATAGTTGCATTTATTAAAACTTTATTTGTTCTCATTTATTTGTATCAATTTATTTATGTTATATTAGATTCCAATTCATGTTATATTGGTAGTAAACTATACTATAATTTCCTTATTAAAATTTCAAGTTAGATTAATAACTTCTATTATAATTTCATTAGTGAATAAGCCTAATAAAAATTTTAAATTCTTACCTTCCCTGTTCTTCTTCCTCACGGTGTAATTGATGCTCTCTGTTCATTGCTTCTTCTTTATCTTCCCTTTCAGTCCGCCCAAACACACCCACCATGGCAGCCACTCAACCACACAACACCCCTGTTCTTGTTTCACTGATCACCAGCGCTCGGTCCTCCTCTTTTCCTACCAACAGAGCAAACCGCACCTAATTTCTCTTCCTCGATAAGCAACAGCAGCAGCAATCCCATTTTGCATCAACTCATACCGTCTTCTTCATTGCTTCACCTCTTTGTTAGTCTGCAGGGAACAACAGCAACAGAAACAGCTGCTGCTCCCTGTTTTTTTTCCCTTCTTCTTCATGCTCGTCGTTCATGCAGCCAACATCACGGTTGTGTCTTCTTTCTGCTGCAGCACAGTTCTGCTCTTCTTTTTTTTTTCTCCACACAACCGTCCTCTTCCTTCGTCGGTTCTGCAACAGCTAACTTGAGCAGCCACAACAGCCTTAACAGAGCAGCCGTGCTCTGCTCCCCCTTACCTTCTCAGTTCGACGCACCACCCAACTCCAGTGACTAATTTCCTTCGTCTTCATTGTTCCACCAGTCCACAACAGCAGCTGCAACTGATTTCTCTGTTTATGGTTTCTGCTACAACGTCCAGCACAGCAGCAAGATGCAGGGATGAGAACGGCACCAACAGCCGTTCCTCCACCTGATTGTCTCATAGCAACAGCGACAGAGTAGCAGCAGCTGCACTGCAACCGCCCCTCTGTTCTTTAGTTCCTCTTCTCTGGATGGCCTTCTCCTTCATTTGACAGCAGCAACAGCAGCGGTAACAGCACCAACAGCTGCGTCTTCCTTCTGTTCATCTCACCAGCCACACGCCATCAGCCTCATCTTCATCTTCAAGGCAGAGCATCAAGCGTGGCAACCGTGCTTCCTATCAACAATTTCTCTTCTGTTCGTTTTGTTCTTTGTCCATCGTCCCAAAACAGAGCACCGGCTGCAACAACCAGAAAATTCTGATTGCTCTTTGTTCTCCTTCTTTCTAGCTTCTTCCTTTCTCTTCCCCTACATGCCATTCTATCACATGTGTTTATCTGTAACACCCCGCCTCCCAAGTCCCATCTTCAACGTCATTTGAGAGTTCAATTCTCTTTCATCAAAATCTTGGGATGCCCGGGAGACGGGCCCGTGCTACATTTTCTTATTCTTAGACCCCAAACACAATAGGGTTCCTGTGTACATTAGTCTATGTACAAAATGACATCATGGTAAATAAAATTCTTCATTTATTCAATCGACAAATTTTGAGTACAATAAACCATTACAACAAAAAATAAATTTAAAATTGGAAATACATGATTTCACTTAGGCCGATGTGTCCTACATTGAAATAAATAAAAACTTTTAGCGGGTAAATCTCCTCGCAAGCTGATTAATTTCCTGTTGTGAAAAATAAGGGGGTGAGCTAAAAAGCCCAGTGAATCATTCCATCTATTTAATCCATTATTCCAACTAGACAATGCAAGCAGATCAAACACTTTCAGAGATTAATTCGATTCAACCAATATATTAATTCAGTCGTAATTTAGACCGAACAAAAATATCCTATGTGCTCCAGATCTAGGGAGAGAGATCAATTCTGAAACTCAAACCCATTTTCAGTGGGATCATTTTTTAAACACGTTCCATGTTGGTGTCAGTATTGACAGCCAGTTCCAATTCTACATGGAACACAGAAAGTCCCCCATATCGGTACGTGGTTGAAATCTTATTTAATCTGATTTTTGTGTGCAAGAGCACAGTAAATAAATATTTCAACAATAATTAAACAATCCAATAGTAAAACATGATAAACTAACAGAAGCATAGATTTTCGATTTCTGATGTAGAAGATCGTACAAGACACAACTACAGAGCATACTCTCTTGGTCATGCAACATGATAATTGAATGATATAAATGCAAAGAACTAAAATAAAAGCAAAAACAAATCGAGCTAACCAAGCAAGCAAACATCATCTAAGTCAAAATAATAAATTAAAAGAAAGGAAATAAACTCACCTCGAGATCGCTTCCTAAATTATTTGTAGCACTTTGTGGCTACTACTTCGCGAACTATTTAGAATAGCTCAAGCAAAGAAAAACTAGAACTAAGGTCGCCAAGAAGAAGGCAAAGAGAGAAAGCAAGAGAAATTTTCAACTCTTGTCTTTAGGATGAATGAAATGGGTGGAGTAGGGGGGTTTATATAGGGCCCTTTTTCAAATAGTGTCTTTATCTTTCCAATGTGGGATTATCACTTCCCACATATGCCCACTTTAACATCTCACCAAATGAGATATTTCATTCATGAATGCCTTTCCTTTACACATTACTTCTCTATGTATATTACCATCATACTAAATGAAATATTATATTCATGAGTGCATCTAATTAATACTTTATACACATACTTTTCTATATTAATATCATACTAAAAATACTATTTTCTTATTCAAATAGAGAAGCATATATTTACCCAACAATTTTATATGTATAATATTAATTAATATATATTCCTTTATACTTCTATGTTAACTAATTAATTGCATACCAATGACAATTATATATATATATTTATATATAAATATATCCGTATATGTGTTTTAAACTCAAATTTCGGTTATTACGTCACTAAAATTTCAGGTATTACAACCTACCCTCCTTACAATAAATTTCGTCATCGAAATTTGTACGTGTCCACGTCAATGCTATTTGGTTAGGTATTTTGGGTGAAGAGATTTAGCTTAAGACTAATCTTTAAGAACTGGGTGGTTTCTTTTGATTGATTGAATAGGTAGGGGATACTTATTCTTTACTATTGTTTTAAAATAGCTGTAGGGTTAGTTCCATAGTAAATTTCAATTTTGAACTCTTCGTCTCTAGTTGGTGGTAGTCCACAGTGTATTATCTTTATAGAATAAGGGTATGAACATGACATCCTAGTGTCAATAGAAATAGTACCGCCAATAAAACAGTAGCACCAATAGTAATGCTATCAATTATGCTAATAAAACAGTGCCTTTGATTGTGTCACTGACAATTACGCCATTAAAACAGTGTCTTTGTCTGTAACGCCGACAATTACGCCGATAAAATAGTGCCTTTGACAGTGACGCCTAATAATTCTGCCGATAAAACAATGCCATTGACGTAACGCCGACAATTATGCCGTTAAAATAGTGTTTTTTTCTGTAACGCCGACAATTACGCCGATAAAACAGTGCCTCTAATAGTGACGCCTAATAATTATGCCGATAAAACAGTAGTAGTGCTATTATAATAGTATTGTCCCTTCTCCTATAAATTCCTGGCCCATTCGCACCTTTCACCATTTTGATCATCCCTTTTCTTTTGCTCTGAGAAAATGCTCTTCTTCTTTTTTTATCTCAGTTATGGTTTCCTCGCTATCCGAGTCTGGTAATTCCTCCACTCCTTCGGTGCGTTCTACCACCATGCTGGTGCCAAAACTGCGAAGGTTCAAAATGCTGGCTCGTAAATCTGTTCGTCCACCACCATTGAAACTCGACTTAGATTCTTTCGATGATGATCTTTCCTTGCCTTCTCAGTCTGGTAATTCCTCCCCTCATCCGATGCGTTCTAGTACCCTGTTGGTGCCGAAACCGTTGAGGTTCAAAACTTTGGCTCATAAGTCCGTTTGTCCACAACCGGTGGGACTTGACTCGAATTCTTCAAATGATGAGCTTCCACTTGCGAATGCCCCAGCACGGATGTCTCAATCTGAATCGCCTCCTAAAGGTAAGGATCCTTTATTCACTCGATCTACTCGTTTTGATACAGGCTCTGTTTCTCTAGCAAAATCGAAGGTTCCAGTCTCTGACCCGATGTGCTCAGAAACTCCTCCTCTTCCTTCAAGTTAAAAAAACTTAGAGAAATTTCTAAGATATATGAGATTCAAGAAACTGGTGAAGATATATGAGATTCAAGAAACTGGTGAGTCTTCTCAAGTAAACCCTTCTCCAATCCAATCTACAATGACTACAGCTCTAGCTAGTGGCCTTAGTGATCAAGAGGTCATTAGAGGGTGCGATAAAAGGAGACTAAGAAGGTTTATTGGTGTGAGAATGCGATCTTCAGGAAGATACACTGCAGAGATTAATTTAACTAAAGGAAGACGCTGGCTTGAAACTTTTGATACTGATATTGAAGCTACTCTTACTTATGACAAAGCTATTATCTCCATGAAAGGTCTTTAGGCTAGAACAAATTCCGTCTACTGTCCAAGCTCTGCTTTTCCCTTTCTTTCTTCACTTCCTAGCAATGATGCTAGTAGCAACCCTTCAAATGCTACTACTGTCAGTAGTACTAGTACTTTGTTGTC
>JAJIYU010006298.1:0-20843 GCA_030144865.1 Tinospora cordifolia
TGAGCAAACACAATATGTGTTTAGCAAAAATTAATGAAGGAAAAGGTCAAAATATTTAGTTATCAAAGATTCTTGTGGTGAATAAATTTTCAAATGTATTTCTCAACCACTTGTGTAGATTGCCTCCAAAAAGAGAAATTGGTTTTATTATCGAGTTAATACTTAGAATCAAACTTATCCACCTCATCACATGATAGCAATGGAATTAGGAATTTTATACACAACTGAAATGATTATTGAGCAAAAGATTTATTACCTCAAACGTGTCATCCTGAGGACTCAAAGATTGTGTTTAGACTATCGTCAACTGAACAAGTTAAGAGCGAAAAAAAATCTCGCAAACCATAAGGCAATGATTTGTTTGATCAATTTATTGAATTACTTGTAAAATATTTCACAAATTCAAACTGCATTAATACAAATATTATATGCAATAAAAAGGTAGGTCAACATATTACTGTTAGGTGTGACCCAGGAACATGTGGGATTTGACAGCTATCCCACCAAAACCTTTAATGGGCAAGGCCCTCCAACTTCTTAAGTTTCCCTAGGAAGTAAGGTTAGTTGATAATGGGAGTTGAAAAGGAGCTCGTTGGACCCTCGTACATATATGAGAAGGATATTATGAAAATCTCTCTCTCTCTCTCTCTCTTTATAATTTAATTTTTATTCATTTAATAGGGCCCAATCTTGCAAAACTATTATTTGAGTTATGGCGGTTGTATTCATTTTTTTAATATAGGGCTGCTGAAGCTGTTGTCATATGGTGGCTTGAAAAATTTTAAAACTATTTCATAATTTATTTTAAAATATTTGGATTAAAAATATATTTCTGAGACATCTTATTTTTTCCAAGTAAAAAATAAGAGAAGTAGAATTTCTTTGTTGTAGTCAGCTCCTAATTATTACATTATTTATTATATATTTTAAGATGTATAATACTATTTTTTAATAGTTACAAATATTTTAATCAACATTATTGACCATAATAAAATATTTTATTCACACAAGGACAGTTTAAGAACATTTAAACCAATTTACACATATATTTTAACTAGTTCAACATAATTTTTTTATCCAATTACATAAGAAAAAGGTTAAAATATTAAAATCTGAACTTATTTTTTTATAAAGTAGAGGAAACACTAACAAAATTATGATTTCAGTGACTATTCTATCAAACTATTTTAAAACCCTTTATGTATAGAATTTTGCTCTAATAAGTGACTTTTATTACAGTATATATCTATCAAAATTGAGTTTAAATAGATTATTTGTAATATAAAATATAAAAATATATTATTTATATGTATGTCGCTCAATGATAAATTAAAAAATAGTAAAAATAAACTTATATAACTGACCTTGGATGAATTTTAAAAAATTCTATTTGGATTAAATTAAGTTGACAAATATTACAAATTCATTATGCCTAATTTTTAAACTTTGATGCTTTCAATTCAAATGAATGACCTAATTTAGGTCATCAAAATATAAAATATAATAAATAATATTTTTTTTATTAATCTCACTTCATCCCCATCACATTATATATATATATATATATATATATTGTCATTTCAATGAAATAAAATTATATAAGTCAAAAACTCATTTTGTTCATTCTTAAGGGTCTCATTTGAATTCATAAAAGCATAAGGTTGTCAATGAAAATGTGAAGTTAAACGATGGAGGTGGTAACTGAAAAGGAAATAGAACAAAATCCATTAACGAATCTAATTTACAGAATAGAGGGCCGTAGTTTGCAGTGGTGGTCTCTGCACAGATACTCAAAAATCTCAAGGAAAAGATAATTACAGAGCAAATCGAGACAAAACCCATTATTCCAAGCAACCTTATCGACTCCTTTTCTGGTATTTCTGCCCCTGTACTGGCATTCTAGGATTCCATAGAAAGAAAAGTTTGGAACTTGTCTTCTTTGGGCAGAGAGACGAGAGATTCGTTATAAAAAAAGAAAGCAGTTTGAAGGGAATCGAACAGAGGAAGAAAGATCGAAAGGAGAAGACGAAGGCTTTTGTGCTTGTTGAATCGTAGCAAATCGAACAGTAAAAAATGGTGGGCATTTTCTCAAGGTTCTCTGGAGGGAGAACAAACGGCCACCATCGACGTGCTCAAAGTGCAATTGTGAGCTCCTTGAGACGACCCTTTTGTTGTTCTTGCGTAGTTGGGGGCAGAATGGAAAACTTTTGTGGTGTTCTCCTTGGATTTGCTATTTTCACTTGTTTATGGTTTGCGGGTGTTTACTAATTTTCCCTGTTCCGGATTCAAAGATTTCATTTCTGTTCATGTTCTTCTTTGATTTGACATCGTCTCTTGTTTTTTGTTTCTGGGTGTTCGTTTGTTTTTCCCTATCTTTTTGATCTGGAGGTAGATTTGTATCATCCACTTTTGTTATTGGTGGATGATTTTGGTTTATTAGTTTGGATCTTTGGAGGATTTGATTTGATTCCGTTTTGTTTGTTTAGGTAAAAATGATATATCTGTGCTCTTAATCAATCTTGAATCAGAATTTGTTTCTTCAGTTTGATATCATCTCCTTCTGAATGTAATTTGAAACTCATGGCTAATAGTATCTTATGATGATTAAATCTCAGAATTGGTGTTCTTTCACTTGTAGTTCCTTTATGTTTATGAGCTAATTTTGCAGGACAACAGCGAAGTATCAGTGCCTAATGCTGAGGCAGAAGGTAGTGCTGCCGCTGCTACTGCTGCTGCTACTGCTTCTCATGGGTTAGAAGTGGCTGTAGAGTTCAAGCCAGTTGAGCATCCGATTGAACCTCTTACCAGCGATCGTCCGGTTAAATGCCCATTACCAGAACCTTCAATTCTCAATGTAAGCTCAAACCAGTTTTACCAATTCTAAAATTTTTGTTGTTCTTGTTTCTTTTGCTCATTGTTGAGTATTAGGTTTAGCTTTGAATGTTTTTTGGTTCTCTAGCTTGTTTACAAGTGGGATTTTGGTTATTTTGCATTGGTTTGGTTCCGCCGCTGATAATTCTTGCTTGAACTAGATGAGTCTGAATCAAATTGGATGTAGCCCGTCTTTGAAATACGGAGTTTCATCTAGTTTACATGTTGATCATTGAAATTTGTTTGTGTTATTAGCTCCCTTCTAAAATATCCTTGTTGAGTGAGGAGGCTTATTGCTTGTTTTGCTTGGTTACGTACATGTTATTAGTTGAGTCTTTTAGCAGTTATCACTCTGAATCGGTTTCAAATTGTGCTATTTTGTATTCATCCTACCATCAATTATAACAAAATTAGATGATCTAATAAATCTTTTTAATGTTCACTATTGGTCATTTTTCTTAGCCATTGTCAATCTTTAGTTCATGTGATCAGCTCTTCCTTTGGCCAGTAGGAGTCTTAGGATTGTTTGGTTCAAGATTGGAAATTTTTTTAGTAAGTTTCAACGCAAACTCTTTTTTTGCGTTTCTAAAAGTTTAGATACAGAAAACTGTACTGAATTATAAACCAAATGCAGCCTAAACAACCATGATCTTTCTTGAATCTCGTCACATTTCTTTTAGGGGTCAATTGGTTGTGGGGTAATCATAGGCATGGGAATGAGAATCATAGAAGATTTCATGTAAAATGACGTGGAAATCTTCACGATTTCCATTCTCATGCCTAAGATTACTCCCTACCAATTGACCCTTTAGAGAAAAAGGATCTGACTTTGAGGTTTGGCTAAGACTAACTAGAAGTTTTACTACACATGGTAAAATCATATTACCATGTTATATTTATTTCCATGCCCTTGATCCAATAGTAATGGGTAACATAGTTCCATAGTGTGTTATGGTGGAAGCCTCATGTACAGGTATCTACAGTTATATTTCATTTAGAAGATTTTGTGGTTCTATAAGCTGCATTATACAAAAGTTGCAATTTACCATAATATGATTCTAATCACATACTCCTAAGTTTCTATAACTTCCAAATTTGAATCAAGTATGAATACTTCAATTCAGATGTGAAGTAAATGTTCTAATCCTTTCACCGCCCTTATTTTCAGGACGGGAGACTCTGGAAGGAGCGCATGTCTGCTTCTGTTCGAAGGAGTACTGATGTGCCAGTCATGAAAGATGGCAACCCTCTTGAGCCTGAGTCTAACGGAAGCAGACCTCGTTCTTCCCAATCAAACCGCTTGATTTTGCCATCCCTTAGCGCGCCTGAGCACAATCTCATTAATCTTCTAGAAGAATGCAATGCTGCTGGCATCTGAAACTGCCCTGGTATCAGCTGTTTATTCATACATATCAGAATTACAATTGTGATTTTTCACTTGGTTTAAGTCTCCCCAGTGTCTCTCTTATTGTACTCTTTATGTTTACATATACATATATATATATTTGCTATATCAGTTTGCCTCTTAAAAAAGAGAACAAGAGATTGTAAAAAAGGGCCTTCTGTCCCAATTTTCAACAGAAAAATCTAATATTATATGTATACATTAGTGGATTGTACAATTTGATTCTATATTCATTTTTTTACTTATTTTTGTTATCTATGTATAGTTGCTACCATTATTGAATGAATGAATGAGTGGTTCTTGCCTGTTGTATATATTCTTGAGAGAATCATGCAAGCTTGGCCTCTCAATTATTGAGATTTGTTGTAACCAATGCATCTTTCATGGCTGATCGTGCTAATTCCTTTCTTTTCTTTTCTTTCTTTGTTTGGTTTATAATCAGCAGAAATATATACACTAGAGTAATCTGTATGAATTGCTCAATTCATTACCTCCAGATGGAGAGTTGAGGAAAGCTAGAGCTGGACAGAAGTAACTAACTGGCTAGCTAACTTACATGTCATATATAATATTTAGTAGCATTCAAGCTTTTAACAAACTCAAATCAGCAGAAGCTACACTGTGAACTTGCCAATCTGAAAAGGATGCTCTTCTGATGGATGAATCAGGTGTTTCTTGGGGCCGCGGAAGCTACCATGATTCATCCATGGTTTTCTCTCCCAATTTTTGTGGGTACCAGTTGGTGTTTCTGCACCATAGATCCATGCTTCAGCTGCCCATTTTGTTGGGTCGGAGGACATGAAGAAGGAGAAGAGGAAAAGGATTGTTACCACATCTTTTATTTGCATGTTTGCCTTGGATGAAATGGTGCGTGTGGAAGGGGAAAGCTAATTTATATGGGAAATTCTATGAGTTAGCTTCTTCCTTTTGTCACCTTACTTTACTTAGAATTCACGGCAAAATCATGTCAGCCTCACTTCAATGGCTTTGTTGGTTGCAAAATGTGATAGTAATGATTCAGCAAGTAACCCTTAAAGATTTTTATCATTCTTAGAGGTTATACGTGTAATTTGCCCCTTCAAAAAGGCATCATGCCCAAGGGCTTCTGTCTTTGTCTTGATAATATCATCTCAGTTCTAGAAACAATATTCCTAAATGGGTCCACTAGGAGAAAATATCCTGTTGGTGTTACACTTGATACAATATTTTGAATATAATAAAAAATCACCAAAGAGAAAATGATCACTCTGTGCTAAACTCTCGCAATTTACATGGCCTTACTTTTATAAAGAGGGGACAATATAGATCATTGTTAGCACGAAAATTGGGATAATTAGTGCAGGTCAAATCAATTTAAAAAAGTGAAGTATTTTATCATTATTCTTGGAAATTCTCTGCCAGCCTGCAGGAATAATACAGAAAAGCTCAAGGATAGCTGACCAAACATGAATCGATGAACCAATATCTCTTTATGCACATTTCCTATGAATCTGAGCCGTTTTTGTAGGAAGCCCAAAAGTTATTTTTGTTAGAAATGCTACAAATGTCTCTTGTATCTTCTTCAGGCAATCACTTCAGCTTGAGAATTTCTCTCAGCCTGAACTTTCCTTGTCTTCTCAGCTTCAAGCCTACTTTGATTGCCAATTGCATCAGATATGGCCTTTGGAAGTAGAAAACCTGGTCTCTCAAGGGATGGAGCACGATCAAGAACCAAAGGCTCTCGCAGGGTTACATCTACGCCTTCATAGGTCCAGAGCGTCAAGGATGCTTCACCTTTAAGCCCCACGGAGAACCAACCGAGCCCGGCCACTGCAATGTCAATGCTGTTCACTTCCCAGCTGTTTCCTGAAACCTTGAGTTCTTTCTGTTCCCATTTGCCCAGTTCGGGCACCCTTTCTATACCATTCGGAGGCTGATCAAAAAAGATATGTGATCAGATGGGCCTAGTTAATTATTGAAACAAAGTGTACAAATGGTACAGGCAGACTCTATAACTAGTTTGGCTGAGATTTTTACCTGTAAACGAATGCCCGCGTGCTTATCGCGAATTTCATCAGCGTTCTCTATCTTTCCTAAGTGTAGAGAAATGTTTGGTGACGCCCATATTGTGACATAAATAGTTTGAACTGAAGCATGACTCAAGTCCAATCTCATTAAAGCACCAACATGTATGGCTTGGCCTGCCTGTTAGAAGGAATGCATGAAAGTGTTAGGAACTGAAAACACTTCATCAAATTCAATCATATCAATTCCCTGCGGATATGACTTCACTCCAAATGATCTTATCATCTTATTCACCTAAGATTAAGAGGAAGGAGAAGAAAAAAAAAGGATCATATGAGATTACTAATGGTATTCACATCAACAACTCCTTCCTTTCAAAGAATTGGAAAGATGTAACTTCAAGGATTCAACATGAATGCTACCATTGTGCCAATGACTCAAGTTTTTGTTTGGCTAACATGTAAAGCATGAATTATGAAGAAACACTCACCTTAATTCTATATGTTCGAGGTCGCAGTTCCTTGCGAATCTCCACCATTTTCTGTTCATCTCTGTTCAATCTCATTGACATAAGGTAAGGATGCAACAGACCCGGAGTATCATACATCTTTGCTTTCGCCGGCAAAATCCCCCCAATTCTCAATATCCCAAGCGTTGTTCCAGGAACTGCAGCTTCAGTAAGCTTACTAATCTTTCTTCCTTCTTTCTTAGCAAACATATTAATCAGTGTAGATTTTCCTGCATTTTGAGCTCCAATAACCCACACATTTCCTCTAGGACCAGCCAATTCCCTAATGAAAGACAACAAATTCCTCACTCCCAAATCCTTATGAGCACTAACAAGATAAACGCCATTCATCTTTGGTGCTCCATTTGCCTTGGCGCGGTGTCTCACCCATTTATCCAACCGGGCAGGCGAGATTTGTGAAGGAAGAAGATCGACTTTTGTGGCAACAAGAACAAGCTTTGGTAGCTTCAACTTAGGATCATTCTTCTTGCTTCCTTCTAACACTCTAAATAATGACTTAGCAGCTCTTTTTGGAAATGATCCATCAAAATCTACACAATCAACTACCATAACTACCACAGAAGCATCTGAATTGCTAGTTGGTTTCATCAATCTAGTTGAAATTAATCTATCGAAATCGAAATCGGGTATCAAGTTTTCCACTTTTTGGTTCTTGATTTGCCCATAATTTCTCAATGAGTGGCACCTTGCACAAACTGTCAACTCTTCTTCTTCTTCTTTGTGTTTCCAAGCTTCTTCTCTAGCTCTCTTCTTTTTCTCTGCCTTTGAAATTCTCTCCTTTTTGGCTTTTTTCATTGATTCTTCTGTAACATTTCCATAACCGATGCCTGCTGGTGCAAAACCTTCTAATTCCTTCTTCAATTCCTCTTCTTCATCATCAAAATCGATCTCAAAATCCTCTGATTCCCACCAATTATCTTCATTTTCTTCTTCTTCTTGAGTTTCTTGGAATTTGCACTGTAGTTCATCATCCGGCTGTTCCAATTCTTCGCCTTCAAGTGAAATTTGATCTTCTTCTTCTTCAGCGTCATCTTCTTGCACTTGAAGAGGGCTTCTTTTCTGGAAGAAACCAGGGAGATTAGGGTTTGTGTTCTGCATGAAGACGCCACAACCAGGGCAAATTAAGAAGTGGGTGTCGTCATTTTCTCTTCCTTCACTCAAGAACTGATTTTGGAAAGCTTTTTTTGGAGGTTTTCGTTGATTGGTAGGTGGTCTCTTTCGGGTGCTAATTTCTGCTTTTGATGAGAAACAGAGGGTTGTTGAAACAGCAATTTTTTCGCTGTTTTTGTTCTTGATGATGCTCGAGCTAGTTTTATAAAACAGATTGTGATGATTTTCTTTTGTTTTTGGGTCTCCTCCTTCTGTTCCGCCATTGTTGAGGATGTTGAGTTTCGGAAGAAGCCTCGTAGCAGAGAATAACACTGCCATTTCCTTCACTCGCTGAGGTGACCGGCGCAGCGTAGCAGCAGTAGTAGTAGTTATTGATAATATTTTGATTTGAGAAATAACATATTCTACAATAATTAAAAACAATTTAACCTATTTTGATTAATAAAATAATAATATTAAATATCAATTTATCATAACTTTTAGTAACGACATCATTTATTCTTAAAGAGTTAGTAATTAAAAAAAAAAGCCTTAGGTGCTTTTTTTTTTTTTTTGGTCAATAGGATAACTTTTCCATTAAAAAGGAGAATAGTTACTTCGGGCTTAGCCAACTAGGCAAAACCATATCCCAAATTACATCTTTCAAACTTTACATACAATAGGCTGCTATTTTATGGGCATAATTGTTAGACTCTTTAAGAATGTAATACCATGTCATTTGATATCCAGCTGTGACTGCCTGAATATCAAAGATGATTGGCTCTATTTGATTTATGGTCCTTTTGTTTGGGAATTTCAAACTGTTTACTACTGTCACACAATCTGATAGCATTGAATATGACAACGAACTATCCTTTCCACATGATTCCCATGTTGTCAATACTGCTTCGGCTTCTGCTTCTTCCCCTGATCATGTGTGGCCAAATACTTTGTATCTCACGTTGATGATTTTTTTGTCCTTTGATAGTAACACCCATCCTGCCGTCGACCTTCCTGTTGATGGAGTTCTAGCTGCATCTATGCATGACAATAGTATGTTGTCCACTTGGCTCTATTGGAAAGTTTGGATTGGAGAGTTCCTTTGCCTATTAGAATTGTTGAAGGTGATGGTCTTTGCTTGGTTAAATTCCATCATCTGGTGCTTGGTCTGTTCAATAATTTGGGCTGGCAGCGACTGATCATCTCAGAATATGATAGCATTGCAAGCCTTCCATAGCCTCCATAAGCCAATTGCAAGCCACTGTTCAGCTTTTTCCACCATCCTCTTTGAAGTGAGCCACTGTAAGAGGCTTTCCCAAGCTTGAAGAAAGTTTGTCGCAGCGTGGATGTTGCAATTGAGTGGGCTACCAAACCAAAAAGCTCTAGCAAAAGTACATTAAAAAAATAAGTGAGAGGTTGTCTCCTTACCTTGTTTGTAGAAACTACAGTACTCATTTATATGCATTTTCCACTTCAGCAGGGTTTCATAAGTTGGGAGAAAGTTAGACCACGCTCTCCACACAGAATTTCACCTTACTTGGTACATTGAGGCTCCAAATATGGCTCCACACATTTGTTACTTTAAACCTTGCCAGACTAGTTGTGTTACTGCTACCCTCATGTTTAGTTTTCTGTTGGAGTGCTAGATGATATCCACTTTTGACCATATACTCGCCTAACCTGGTGAAATGCCAAACAAGTTTATTTGGACATCCATACTTGCTACTATGAATATTCTTTATAACTTGTTGTTCTTCTTCATTAAAGGCCTCTCTCAATTTGCTAAAATTCCATTCTTTTGTTCTATTGTCAATCAGCTCAATCACCTACTTGATTCCTTGGAGTTTGGAAACCATGGTATGAAAGTGATTGGTTTGGGAAGCCATGGGTCTAACAAATTCTAATGGATTTCACATTCCCCACCTTCCAACGTAGGCCTTTTGATAGAAGTCGTCGTCCTTCCAACAAACTATGCCACCCCCATGATGGTCTGCCCACTAGCTTAGCTTGTAGGAAGTCTTTATGTGCATAGTATTTAGCTTTTAGAAATTTGCTTAACACTGACTCTGAGTTTTGGATGATTCTCCATGCTTGTTTAGCTAGTAGTGCTGAGTTGATGCATTCAATATCCCTTATTCCTAGACCTCTGTTGGCTTTGCCTTTAGTAAGTTTCCTCCAAAAGCACCAATAAACCCCTTGCCCCTCCTTTGATTTCCACCAGAATTTTGAGATTCTTTTCTGAATATCCTTGCATGTGTTCTTTGGAAATCTGAAACATTGCATTAAATATATAGGAATGGAAAGTGCTACAACCTTTATCATAATTTCTTTACGAGCTAGAGACAAGGTATGTTCCTCCCATCCATTTATTAACTGCTCGATCTTTCTGATTGATTGGGTGAACATGTCCTTCTTTGACCCACCAAAAACAATGTTAGAACCTAATATGACCCAAAAGCATTACCTCTTTAATTGCTAGGTAGTTTGACATCTCTTGACGAGTTTCTTGGTCCAATTTTTTGCTGAATATAATCGCACTCTTCGCGAGATTCACTTGTTGGCCAGATAGTTTTGAATAGTAATTAAGAATCTAATCTAATGCTTTTGCCTCTTGTTGATTTGTTCTACAAAAAAGAAGTGAATCATCCGCAAAAGACAAATGGGATGATGAACTTTCCATGTGTCTCAGTTTGAACCCATGGATTACTTTTTGTTCTACAGCACGTGCCAGCATACATGATAAAAATTCAGCACACATAAGAAAAAGATATGATGAAAGTGGATCACCTTGCCTTAAGCCTCAAGTGGGAACAACTATGTTAGATAGGAATCCATTTACCTTTATTTGGTATTTAGCTGTAGAGATACACATATATATCCACTTCAACCATTTCTGTGAGAAACCAAACTGCTGCAACATGTGGTAGACAAAGCTCCATTCCACTCGATCATAAGCTTTTGCCATATTTATTTTTATAGCCATTTGCATTTTGCTCCTTGTTGGGTTTCCCATGGAATGAAGCACTTCATGAGCCACTAGAATGTTGTCCACTATTTGTCTACCCTGCAAAAAATCACTTTGAGATTAATTTATAATTTTAAGTAGGATAACTTTTAACCTGTTTACTAGAACTTTTGCTATCACTTATATATATTGTATTACATAGACTAATAGGCCTCATTTCTATCATCTTTAGTGAATTTGGCACTTTGGGGATCAACGCTATGTGGGTGTTATTTAACATAGGGTCAAAATGGAAGTCTTCTATGAATTTTTCTGACTGTTTCTATTAAAACTACCCTACAATTTTTCCAATGGTCTTAAAAGAATCCAGCAGTCAGCCCATTGGGGCTTGGGGCCTTTGTTGGATTCGTGGAAAATAATGCTTCTTTGATTTCTTGTTCAGATATTGTTTTATCAAGTTGTAGCTTATCCTCTTCTCCTAAATTGTTGGTATTCATGCTTGCAGCCCATTCTTCGACCTCTCCAGCTTCAGATTTATAGAGATCAGCGAAATATTTTTGGGTTGGGCTGCATAGCCCCTCTGCCACCTCTATCCATTTGCCTTGATCATCCCATAAACCTGAAATTTTATTCCTCCTTCTCCTAGTTTTGACTTTGGCATGAAAATAGTTGGAGTTGCTATCTCCTTGTTGCAGCCAATCAAGTTTACTCTTTGCCCTCCAATATTCTTCTTCTAGCTGATTTGCTTTAAAGAGCTCTTTTTTCTCGTTCTCTTATCCTCTCTACATGAGGATTTTCTACCTACATATGCGCTTCCAATTCCCTTGAAGATTCCTCGGCAAGCCTCTTAGAGTTAGCTAAGGGTCGTCTCCATTGGATTAGCTTTCTTCTAGTTTCTTTGATTCTGTCAAAAACTGTTGTGCCTGTATGCCCACCACTTTCTCTTTGCCAACATCCCTCAACTATTGTGTTGTATTCTTCTAATTTTGACCACCTCCGATCAGCAAAATGCATGTGGGGATTTCTTGCTTTTCTTTTCACTTGTTGACAGTATGATTGCTACATGATAAGAGCCAGGGAGAGGAACATGGGTGAGATTAGCGTGAAGGAATTTGCTTAACCATGAAGCGGGAGCGATACATCTGTCTATTCTTTCCATAATTAAGTTTGACCCCTTTCTTCTGTTTGACCACGTGAATCTCGAGCCCTTGAATCCCATCTCTTGCAGGTTGCAATTGTTCATAAAATTTTGAAGGTTCTCCCCTGTTGTGGCATGCCATGTTGAGCCTCCATATTTTTCTGATGGATCAAGTGTAATATTAAAATCCCCTATAACCACCACCTCTTGCTGTGAATTTATAATTCTTGAGGATAGGATTTCCCACTGTCTTATTCTTACTTTTATGTCTATGTTAGCATGAATTGATAATAATCGCCATTGAAAATTTCCTATTTCATTTGTAATTAATAATTCCACAAAAAAAATTGGAGTAAACAGCCACTTGAATAGAATTTCCATCATTCCAGAAAATACATATGCCACCTGCTATGCCTGTTGGATCTACAGGTAAGCAACACTGAAAATCTAATAAAGTTCTCAACTTTTTCAATTTTGTAGCTTTGTTTTTTGTTTCAAGAAGTACAAGCATATCTGGGGAATGGCCATGCACTAGCCTTTTGATAGACAGAATTGTCAAGGAGTTCTCCACCCGCCTACAGTTTGACACTGCTATCTTCATTTATCTTCTTGGGACCGTCTTAGGCCGGTTTCCTCCACCTTTGAAGAGTGTTCTGCAGTTGTTCTTGGACATTTTGGCAAGTGACATGGAGACTATACATTGGTTTGTAGATAAGATTGTTGAGAGAATTTTTCTTGGGACTGCTCCAAAATATTTACTGGCGTTGGGGGAAGGGCTTGTAGTGGTGTTGGTGTAGGGCATCTCTCCATGTCTATTCTTTTCTTTCAGATGGCTAATTTTTTCACTTCTTTCCTTGGGTTTGGGTCTTGGTTACTCTTCAAGATGTCTTTTGACTGGGTTTGAGGTGATAGCATAATCTGGTGGGCCATATGAGCGATTGGGCTTAAGTTTTGGTTTGAGTGTGTTATTTTATTTTCTTGGGCTAGGAAAGGGTTGACACTTGGAAAAGGAAAAAGTGGGCTTATCTGGTTTGTGGTCTGAAATTGATGGGTATTAGGCCATATTGGTAGTGTTGAATACTGAGTCCATGGAATATTGGTTAATTGGGGGAAATGGAAAGTATCGTGGTTTAGTTGGGAGGGAGTTTTGTCATCTAAAGAGGGGTAGGTACCTGGTGTCATGTACCTTATAGTGTATTGTTCATCTGCCAACTTCTTTCCCAATGAACTATTTTCTGATGATGACGGCTGTGTATTCCACTTCTCCTTCTCATCCGTCGTATGTGCAATTAATGCAACAACGCCTTGATGATTTGCCATTCTATCGTCTGATGTGTCTGGTGAAAAGACAAAAAAACCCTTTACATCTTCTTTCTCGGTTGTGGATTCGCTGGAAACCTCGTTCCGTCCCCGTGACTCTTGCTGGTGTATGCCCAACGAGCTTGTATCTTCACCCACATTTTTCTTTCTCCACGAGTTCCCGCTTCTCTATGGTGAGGGGGCATAAGCACAAAGCCAATCGCCATACTGAAGTATGCCTTCGCACCCCTCTTGTTCTGTTGCATGCTTGTCACAAAAAGCGTCTACGTGATCCAGTCTACCACATTTACGACGAAACATTGGTAGTCTCTCATACTTGATTTGTACCCATGTTGTGTTCCCCTCGTCTTTTATTGGCAAGACACGTACCAATGATTTATGCATGTCCACTTCAATCCTAGCTCTGATGAATTTCCTCTGTTCTATTCCTTCTTTAGTTGAGTTTTCCTCAACTTTAATCACCCTTCCTATTCTCTTCCCTAGCAGTTGAATCACTTCCTTCTCTCTGCAGTCCAGTGGTAGCCCGTGAAACTGAATCCAAAAGACACACCCATCGAAAGATATTGTTTTTCCACTAAGTCCTGGTTGCCACTATTGCATCAAGAAGACTTGGTCATCGTATAGCTATAGGCCATTTTCCAGTACATACTTCATGGCCCGTTCATCTTCGAAGAATATTTGGAAAAGATTTGATTCTACTTCTTTGAATCGCACATTTGATTGCAAACCCCATGCCCTTATTAGACTTTCTCACAACCCGGCCCTACTGAATCGCTTCATTGTTTGAAGTTTGCTAAGTGTACTCAGCTTGTTTACCAACTTACTTGTTTCCTTGAGTTCGATCGGGATCGCTACCTCAGTTTTGTCCCCTGTTAATGAGAATGATCTCAGAATCTCCTCTACCTCCTTTTCCATGAGACTGAGTTTTTCTGCCGCTTAACTATGCACCAAAAACAACTTTTTCGTGATTGAAATGTTAATGAGTAGTTGCATCAAAGGGATCCACTTCCGCTTCCGATGAATCACCACCCACTTCCGATGAAGCACAACCCAGAAACACCTCTAGCGCTGAAACCCAGAAACCCTAGCACGATACTTCGTTCGCTCGCTGAATCTAGGCAAAGATTTGATGACCAGAGAGAGCCACTTCCGCTTCCAATGAAAGCACAACCTACTTCCAAAGAAGCACAATCGAGAGCCGCCACCCACACAAGCCCAGGCCTTAGGTGCTTGTTTGGTGAGTAAAAAAGCAAAAAATTTATTGAAGAAATTATGATTTTTTTTTTTAAATTATCTCATTTTTAGTGAGTTAAAAAGGTGAAATTTTTTAAAAAATGTTTTTGCGCCATCATTCTTTCACCATAATTTTCTCATGAAAAAGTTAAAAACATAAAAAAAAATTATTATTAAAAAACTTATTATACTAATTTTAAAATAGCTAATTAACAAATACTTGTCGCAAATTTTCTTATACTAACCAAACAATCATTAAAAAAAACATTCTTTTCTTAAAAGAAAACGTTGAAAATTTAATATATATTTTTTAAAATTAACTACCAAACACACCCTTAATCACAAACATTTAGTAATAATTGCTATTATTATTTTTTCATACATAAATTCTATTTGAAGTTTAATTATGACTTTTTTTTTTCTAAGTATTCCAATTGCTTTCAGCAATGTTTACACCATAAAAAAGGGCTTTGAAATCACAATAGCTAACATCGCATTCATCTAATCTTCATTTTGCCTCAATATCTTATCTTTTTGTTATAACATCAATTTTATCAAATTAATACACTTATTTATTATTTGCACACTAGCAAATCAATGTAAAAATAATTCTGAAAATGGTGAGGATTAATTAATAGGCAAATATTAAATTCACTTTATTTCATTTTACCTTAGACTTAGAGACTTCAGATAGAAATTATAAGCTTTTACAAATACAAGAAGAAGCCAGAGAAAAGCAAAGGCATCCTTCTTGTGGTTGCCATTTGCAAGTGGAAATTACAAATTCAAAAATTCAAGTACTCTCAACTCATTCCTGCCTGATAAAAGGGGAAGAGCTCACATCAGTACTATAGAAAGAGTCTTCTGCAACTCCATAGTTATCATCTTTCTCATCGTCCCATTTCAACACTTCCCTTATGTACTTAAATGCCTCATCCACCGTTGAACGGTCCCTTGCCCGTGCTTGCCATACAAAAAGTTTCCGACCTGTGAGAGAAGCATAAAGGTCTTTGAACTTCATCGCTACGTAATAGTAAGCCTGATGAGCAAGGGAATGGTTGTTGTGGTGAGGCTTCACAGGGCTAAAATCGTTGAACCATTCGCATGAGCTCAAGGCAACCCGATTAATCTTCTCCTCAAATAGGTCATACTTATTTAGAATGAGAACGAATGGGGTTTCCCGGAAGCATGGGTGCCTTACCATGGTTTCGAATAGCTCTTTGCTCTGCATCATTTTGTTCTGGAGGAGATCCCCGTTGCTGCCATTGTTCTCAGGAGAGATAGACATTTGGTCATAGTCACTTAAGGCCACGCAGAAGACAACTGCACGCACATCTTCAAACATCTCCACCCACTTGCACCCATCATTCATTCCCTTGGCATTAACCCGAATAAGCTGATATCTAAAAATTATTAAAAAAAAACTTCAGAATTATTCCCATGTTCTTGAACTTTTTGATAAATGTTCTTTTTTTTTTTTTTGGAAAGGAAACATAATTTTATAAATATCCTTTTAAAAAACAAGAAATGCAATGAATTCTTTAGGCCATATACATGAACCTCATGGTAGTACATTAAGAAGGGATATGTAAGAAGATGAGAAAACTTTACTTGGTAAGTGGCTGTGGTGGAGCTTCTGGATTGTCAGTGTACGTTTCAGACATTGGACTGCGGTCATCGAGGGTAAATTCGATGAAAGCCAGTCCATTCCCTTGGGTAACACCTTCTGCGTAGAGTATGTCTCTTTCAGTAGGCTCATACTCATTGCTTGATACTTCAACAGCCTGAGATGAGAAAAACAAGAAAGAAACCAAACATTTCTTAAGCAGCATTAACAGCTTTGCTCTAGATGATCAACTGCAAAAAAGGTATCTAATATAACCGATCAGATTAACAAACTTCAATTTAGGAAAAGAATTAAGGACAATGTTGGCTTAAAAATCTATGTTCTAAAGTTTGAACTTATGGTTTTCAGGGTGAAGGGTAGCCAAAGATAACTTGGAAAAGTTATGAGGGGACCCTAGAAAGATACGCACCCGGCTTAGAAAATATTCGGCAACATCAGGAAAAAAGAGAAGCTCATCCTTTCTTTTGAGGGTTTCTTGTATTGCTGGATCTTTCCACAGTTCCTCAACTGTTGGAGCATATTCACGTGTTGCTGCAGGGAAGAACGCATCCATGTCTCCCATAGCTATGATGTCCAAAAGCCAGTCAGAGAAATGTTTCAACCTTGGATTGATGGAATAGATACATTGACTGGGATCATTGGATTCAGCTTCCCCTTCACCTGAAAACTTGAAATAAGTTTCTCACTACACACAAAGAAAATTTCATCCACTTGTTTTCCATTGAAAAGACAGGAAAAGAGAAAGAATTGTGAAAAAATATGAAAACGGGAATTGTCTCCATTGTTGCAGTCAATTCCTTTGGTACCATCAACTGATGAAAGAACTCAATCGTCTTATTGAAATGATCGTGCAAGTAATTAGAGAAGTTTACAGATAGATGAGATTTTTTTTTTTCCTTTCTACAAAATATTAATGATGTGCTTTATTATCTTTTTTTTTCCTTAAAATTTTGCCTGGTCATTAATTTTAGAGGATAATTTGACCATAAATTTAGAAGAAATGCAGTTACAATCCAACCATTGAATGGTCAAATCCCTCATCATACAAAATGAACTGCACAAAAATCCCCTCACCCCCCCCAACCAAAAAAAAAAAACACAAAACAAAAGAACATCCTTACCTGCTTCAGCTTCTTGTTCACCTAAATCTTGTGAATTTGATAACAAAAGGGCTTCCTCCTCAAACCTTTCACGTCCCTCAAGCAAAACACTGAGATATTTGTACATGTTGCTTTGAATCATTAGCTTTATCTCCTGTCGTTCCTCTGAAGTAAACTTGTTACCATACAAAAACTTGGCCTGCGATGGAAAATAATGACTGTTAGAAAAGATGCTAACAATTTCGGGAAAAAAAAAAAAAAAAAAAAAAAAGAAGAAGAAGAAGAAGAGGAAGAAACTAGTATGGTGAAAAAATGAAATATTTGAGAGGACAAGACACTTGTTTGCACCGTATGACAAACAGACTGTTTCAACGAAGTCCTACAATGAATTTAAAAGAGAATTCAATGAACTGCAATGACTTGGCACTAGAAATTACTGCCTGCATCTCCTGCACCCCACAAAAAAAAAAGTTCGCTTCTACATTCTATATGTTTTTCCTCATCCCTTTTCTTTTACATGAGATATATGTTTTACATTCCATATGTTTTTGCACCTCCTGACTTCCTCATGGAAAATATGGTAGATGGCCTCTTTCTACTTAACATCAACAGGAGAATGACTCCCATGGAGAATTAGGTTCAAGAAAAGACTGTAATAAAGTTTTTAACTTGCTTCTTTACAGACGTTTGGTGGAGATCCTCTCTTGCAGCTATACACTCATGCATCCTTCCTCTTGCAACCACATTTTCTGAGCAAAATTTACTTGTTATTTCTATTTCTAAGAGATATTTTTATGTTCAATATGTATAGCATCGTATCAAGAACAAGCAAGCTTAATACACGTTGAGCAACCAAACTTTCTTGCCTATAGAATCTCCAGTTCATGACTTTCAAAACTCGATTGGATCTAACAATTACAAGTTTGTCACAATCTCATCCATCTAGATTGCCACTGCAAAGACTTCCATAACCAGTAACAGTGAAGCACCAAAGAATGGAAGGGACAGCAGTCATACCTGCTTGAAAATAGTGCTGGTTCCAGAGCCATTAAGGCCAAGTAGAAGAAGTTTCTGAATTCTTTTATGATCAAGATATTCTGGAACATTTCTATTAGAATATGTGCTACCCTCATCCCTTGTTCCATGTTGTTGACCATGCGGCACCGGCAGCGAGAACAAAGAGCAGATAAGCCGCGTTGAAGCCTGTCTAGCAAAAAGCAAATTTCAACTGTTTTATAGAAAATTATCGATATTGAAAAACAACCTTGATATTAAATTAGAATTTAAAAGAATCTCCATATCTTCTCCCACGTACCTTCTCCCAGATGTTACCCCTGATATTGTTCTGCCCTTCCTCCTCATAGCGTCCATCTTCATAGACCCAGAAATGTGTATCACGTGGACACTGCACATTGGCCAACTAGAAACACGGCAAAACAATTTATCAATTTTGCACTCATGAGCTAGTACATTTTGCAGTCATGCTTCAGTTAAAAATACAATGCACGCATAACTGCAACCAGACCAGAACAAGAAACAATCCACTTAACAAAGCCAGGTGAAGTCCAGCTAGAGTTCACAGTACAAGATAACCATAAAGTAACCAAAATGACAATGGAATTACTGCTCTATTCGTACCCTCAATACTCTCAATTCAATTTTTGTAATCTCACGTCCATTCATGTATACTTTAGTGTTCCCATTGCTTGCATCAGCACTAAGCTTCCCCGAGAAGCTCAAGTTTGAACTAATTATTCTCTCTGGTTTCTGCCCCTCCTGTTAAATAATAAAATGGCAAAGAGACCCTCAGTATTCGTATTCACCATGCAAAGAGAGACTTACATTTGCAGAAGTTGATGCACAAAAGAACTCAACAAAAGTCAATGCGTCATGCTCATACTTGCACTCACCTTACCCCAAAGGCCTGATTCCTTGTCATACCAATATCTCCCAGGCTTCAATTTCCTTGGGGGTAATGGGCAGCCAAGCAATTCTGCCATCTCTTCAGGTCTCAGAGGTTTTCCATTGACAAAGACCTGCTCAGGCCGTAGCTGATTAGCTGGGCATTCTTTCTCTGCTTTCATGATTTGCTTTACTTCTAAAGGACTGAGCAATCGTGATAAAACTCTCGAACACTTCCCAAGCTTTAACCGATTCGACTCATCTATTGGCTTCCCAATGCAAGTGACGCATTTACGCCCTTCGGGCATTGATCCCATTGCCCTAAGAACACAATTACTACAGTACCTAGCATAACAAACCAGGCAAGACTCTTTACTTTCCCACTTCCCTTTCCCACAACGAAAACAAATTCGCGTCTTCCTTTCTTTCTTTGAAACCCCAACATATTCTGGATAGATTGGCTTCTCCACATCTAACTCTTTCCTCTCAGATTTTTCAGCAGTATCAAATGTAACCACTGGGGCTCTCCTCACTTCAACTGTTGGCTGCTTCGGTGGGCTACTTACAGAGCTACCACCATGAACCGAACCTGGGGAAGCTGACAATGAAGCAGACGAAAAATTCGGGTTTTGTAAAACTGATACTACGGATCCCGAGCTTCCAGATGATCTAGGGGTTTGAGGAGGGGATGTTCTTGTAACGCTTGCAATGCGGGATACGGGCAAAGGGATTGGTTCAATTACAGGGGCAACATCAGCTGCAGAACCCAATGATCTTCCTGAGATGGATTCAGCTACAGATGCAGTAGGAATTCTAGGGTAATTTACATCCAGAGGTTCAACTCTAGGGACTTCGTAAGAAACAGGAGGGCCATCATACTCCATTGCAATGGAATAATCAAGGTTTTCAACTCCCTCTGGTAAACTAACCCCTGGAGGAAGCATTTTCCTCACGAAATCCGGCCAGTTTTCCCCTTTTTCCATTTTTTCCATTTCAAGCCCACAACTTTTCTGATCTCAAACAAAATTAACAGAAATAACTACCAAGGTAACTACCAAAACTAGCTAACCAGTTGTAGACATCCAATTTCTTATCAGAAATCAAATACACAAAAATGATCCCAAAAGAACACAAATAAAAACAAGATTTTCTCACAGAAACAAGTAAACCAAGCAAAATTTTCCAATTCTTAGTCTGTTTTGAAAATCCGACATCGACCCATAAAAGCTGATGCTGGGTTTGATTCAAAGCTGATAGCTTTAAATTGAAAAATTGCAGTCAACAGAAGGAATTGAGAGTCTTGGAAGGTTCTGGTGATGTGGGCGGCGTGTTCAAAGGAAAATGATTTGGGAAGTCAAATGATAGCAGTGACGGAGGGCAAAGGGAAGCGTCGGAGATCGGAGATTTGTCTGGTTAAGGTGTGTTGGTGAGGTAATAGATTTGTTGATGTATTGAGAGGTCGCCATTAACGTTGATGCAGAGTCAGAAAGACAGAGAGAGAGAGAGAACGGAGGATTCTCTGAAACCAACTTTCAGGTTTAAGAAGGCAGCTCAGACAGGCAATTATTTTTTACAGACATGACTCCGATGTTTTTAGCTTAGTAAAAGCTCCCTGTCTCAAGCTAGTTATAAAGCTCCACGTTGCATGATTTTTTTATTT
>JAJIYU010006299.1:0-20883 GCA_030144865.1 Tinospora cordifolia
TGTACGCCTCGGGAGAGGGTATTAGTGATTAGAATAATAGGTGTTAAGGCACTTCGGGAGAAGGCTTTGATAACTAGTGCTAGAACCTACAGAACAAAGGAATGTGATTAAATGAAATAGGAATTGAAGGTGATCACAAGAAAGTTTACTATCCTAGAAATTTAATCTAAAGAGTTTTCAGTGATTTACTTTTCAATTTTATATTTGACTGTTTTCATGAGTTTAATTATAATTCTTAATCAATCGAATTTGTAGCTTTAATAAAGTTTAAATCGATAGTAAATTGGGCTTTTAGATAACTGATTTTTATACGTTTCCTGAGGACGATATCCGGTCTCACCGGTTATTACTATTGCGATCTCGTACACTTGCGGGGTTGCTAACAGTGCGCGACTGCAAGGTTATACAATGAAGATTAAGGTTTTTTGGTGCACTGTTTACATATATATATATATATTACATGTTACTAGAACCCTAAACTCTCTAGGTTCTAGTCGCATTAACGTAGTAATCACAAGCATTAACATAGTAACTAGAACGTTGCTATTTTTTTGGGTTTTCTGCGTTCAATTCGCATTATCGCAATAACCTAATTCATAATCGTAGGAACCAGTGGTTGGTTGCTATGCAAAGTTCCAATTTACGCTGGGTTTGCCAATCCTTTTATATATTAATCAAACATCTCACAAACCATGATTTCATGGTTTTTCCTCTAGGGTTTATTGTGCTTGAATTATTTTATTTAATATTTATTTTAAGTTCCTCACCATGTGTAATTCATGATTGTAAAACATTTATAATTTTCTTAATTATTTATTTAAAATACTTTATATTTATAAATCTTAAAATTCTATAATTCGTTCATCGACTTTTGAGGTATTACAAGTAAAAGGCAACAAAATTGCTTGAGATCCCATCTTAGTCATCTTGTTTGTCATCGGACTCATCACTCCATGTTACTTTCGAAGATTTTTTTTCTTAATTGTATTTGCACACTCAACTTGTGCATGTCCCAATGTTTTTTTTATTTTCTATCAAGCTTGGGAAGTTCTTTTATGCTTCTCTTTTCTTCAACAAGTTTGTTCTTGGCCACATGAGGCCACTTTTCATATTTCTTGAGAAATCTTGAGAAATTTCTTGTGATCATGGCAATTTCTTCTTCCTTATCATCTAGGCAAGATTTAGCTTGAAAAGCTATATTTTTCTCCACCATTTGAGTTGGCATTCCCATTTCATATGTTTCTAAGGATCTTATGAAATCATCAAGGTGCATCTTTGTTTAATCTTTGACTTTTTCTATGGCAGCAACTTTTGTGGTGAATCTATGAGGCAATAACCTTAGAGTTTTTCTTAGAAACTTTTTGTTGTGACCCCTTCTCAGGTAACGTCACGACTAGCACAAAATTTTCAAACATGTCAAAATACTGACATGTCATAAACCCTATAAGTCTTCTTCACCAAATCACGAATTTTCTAAAAAATTTTTGTCAAAGTCCCTTCTAAAAGTGTAACATGTCACCAAATTCAAATTACCTGATAGATCATAATCCAATATAAAAACATATATTTCTTCATCAAAGTAACCATCCATCCAAACAATCCATAATTTGTTCTAATAATACATTCATATGATAACAAATCTATATATATATATAACTTCAAATACTATTAACTCTAAAAGAACTAGTACTGATATTGCAACATCTTTCCTTTCCCTTTCTTGTCAAAACCTAGAGAAAATAACGAGCTTAGTCAATAATCTAATTTATGGTATTAGATAGCCATAATATGTATGAAAACATGCAAGGCAAAATAAATTTCAAATCACTTGTAAATGAAATAAAAATTACATACACGCATTATGTAATGTGCGAACATACATTTAATTTTAACAATGTGTAATCTTTTTTAAAAACGTGAACAATCTCCCTCCTTTTAGATAACAGAGTGAATCTGCTCCTCACAACACAAATGAGGAGTGCACTGACCTCTAATTATTCATTTATCTATATATTTCTATCTTATTCATTTCATGTCAGGAATGATCAACCAAGATTACTATAATAGCTAATTTTGTGAGTCTGTTCTTTGAGACTATGACCAATAAAAATGTTGTTATATCAATAAACTACTTAGGTATGTAATTGACATACAATAATGCATCAAAATTATTTCATGAAGTTCAAATAAGCATGAAATGCAATATATCATTCTCTTTAAATAAAATCAAAATTTTTAATATATTACTAATGTCATATATAATACCACAAGTAAAGACTACTCACCAAAATTAATGTTCAACTAGTTCTTAATATCTAATAACAACTTATCTGCACGACATCAATATAATCTTGTTACCAAAAATCATTTTATATGCATGAAATCAATTTCAACGTATTTACAGCTCATATTTAATCTAATATATGCATTTGATCTCATGTATTAGTGTGTATTAACTCGAATATGCTCATTAATCTTTAAGATTATTTTTCTACTCATATAAACTATTTTTATAACAGAAAATATCAAAAATAGGCTTTTTAATTATATTTTTATTGATTTTTTTAAAATTTTGATAAATAACCCAATTGGTCAATAACTCCCTAAAATTTCAATTGATATCCAAAATTTTTTAATTTGGTGTCGATGGATACGAATTTTTGATCTCTACATTTCTATGAGATTCAATTAAAATTTTATTAGGGTTTAGCATATCCAAAAGTCCTTCTAAAGTTATTAAATTTTGAGTATTTATATTGGGATCTACAGGATAAATGAATATAATCTAACCACATATCTAGGATTTACAGATCACCAGGAATGTATCGACATAATTTTTATTTGGTTTTACTCACCGTGGGATAATTTCCTATTTTTGAATATTATTATAAAACACAACTTTTACTACAAATTATTATGATAGAATTGTAATTTATAGCTTTATTACCTATTTTGTAGTAAAAATGAGTAAAAATAACTTACCAAAATGTTGAATTCACAGTAGAATAACGTAACCCTTCTACTACTGCTACTTCCTTTCCGGCTTCTGCTTTTCTTCCCCGCTGTAGGTGAAGTTTTAAGAGGTTTTGGATGGTGCGTTATATATATTGGCTGGTTTAAGGATTAATCGACAAACCTTTTATATATATATATATATCCTTTAATTATGTAATGGTCCATATATATGATATCAATGAACCTATTATATAATATGATTTATTTTATTCAATATCGTTAGCTTATAATAATCTCTCACATGCATTTTAATAATGAACCACCTAATTATATTATTTACATATTTTACAAACTATACAACTCATCCACACTATTACCGCTTATATATATACATATACACAAATACACTACTTATAATTCCATCTCATTATTATTATTATTATTATTATTATTATTATTATTATTATTATTATTATTATTGTTATTGTTATTATTATTATTATTATTATTATTATTATTATTATTATTATTATTATTATTATTATTATTATTATTATTATTATTATTGTTATTGTTATTGTTATTATTATTATTATTATTATTATTATTATTATTATTATTATTATTGTTGTTAGTTTAAAGTACTCCAATTTATTTTATTTTTTCTAATCTCTTTATAAATTACTTTTTTTTAAATTCTACATAACATTATTTATACAAATATGTACATATATAATACATGCTTACATAGATATAAGTCATGTCCACATGCAATAAAAATTATTGGTTGTTACACTTTTTATCAAAGAATCTTTCACCTTATTGAAAAGCTTGGTTTGCAATATCTCTTATCTTACTGTGGAAGCTTGAAATGGTTTCATGATCTTCCATTTTCAACAACTCAAACTGGGTTGTTAAAATGTGTAATTTAGAAATGCCCACAACACTGGTTCCTTCATGAATGATTTGTAGGATTTCTCATGCATCTTTAGCGGTCTCACAAGTTGAGATGAATTTGAACTGTTTAGTATCAATATCATTGAAGATGGTTTTAAGAACCTTAAAATTTGCCAAGTATAGCCTTCTTTCTTCTTCAATCCATTTAGTTTTAGATTTCAAGGTAATGTTATCTTCAGCAGTAGCAGTTGTTTGTTATAACCAATCATCCACAACCACTCTCTAGGCATATTCATCCAAGGATCGGATGAATATCCTCATCTTGGTTTTCTAAGACGTGTAATTACCATCTTCCAATAGAGGTGGACAAGTTATGGATCCTCCTTCTTTGGAGTGACTCCTTTTGGTCATCATAGGAGCTTCGTGACTCAATTTGTATCCCTTACTTTGAATCTCACTTGCTAAGCAAAAGGATAAAGGAAAAGGTGACCCACTTTGATACCAATTATAGGTTCTAAAGTCACGTTAGTGAGCAAGAAATAATGACGAATAATTTATAATCAGGTGCAGTCGCAGATAAATAAGTAGTGCATTAAGTAAAAGAGACATGAGGGTTGGTTAAGCAATTCAGCCAAGCCGACGTTTGCAGGGCTATCCCATTATGATCAACAAAGTACAATTGTTGCAACAAGATTAGTGACCTGCACTAGCACTCCGCAGTAGGGATAAAGGCAAAATCAAGATGAACACCTCTTGTCTCTAAAGGTGATATTGAACCCTACTAATTGTATCTGCCACACAATTACCCTAAAACCTACAGCTTCAATTTCACAATTCCTCATGTATCACTCAAAACAAAATAGAAATGGGTGAGATATTTAGCTCAAATACAAGGTACTCTAATAAGAGAATAAATAGATCTTTTGCGTCCTGAGTGATGACCAAAATCTCTAAGCACCTCTGTATTTTTAGGCATATGTGCTGAAAACTTTTTATACAAGGAGGATTTTCTAGGCTAGCTGTTAAACATGAATATGCTCACAGTATCGGGCATGATAGGCCGGTCAGATCTTCGACATTTTCAAGCAGGACTAGATTCTGCCAAAAACTTTTCTTCACTCCTGCGTTGACCAGCTACGTGAATAGAATATAGAGAATCAATTGCATTAAAAAATAATCATGTCAATTAGGTTTAAGAAGAAAGAATTTTGAAGAGAGATTCTGCACAAAATAATTTTCATTTACAATGGTTTCTTGTAAATTATGAGACAGCAAAAATATCCCGTATCAATTTTATTTTAAAAAATAATTTGAGTTTCTAAACAGTAAGATTTCAAACAACTTTCCTAAATTTAAAACTTGCCTAAAAAGTTAAAAAATTTGTTTACTCAAAAGTTTTTATTTAATCAAATGTTTCTATCTTTATCAAGAAAGAAGATATATACAAAATATATCAAAGATTATTATATTATTTTTAAAATGCATAGATTTAGAATATTTATATACCTTAGCATGGCTAATCAACATTAAATATGTCAACTCAAATGTCACGTCACGTATGATAAGATTATTTTTTTTAACAAAAACATTATAAATTGAAATGATATTCTTAACTAATGACAAAATATCAAGAAGTTACCAAACATAAAATAATACTTAAACAGGAAATATTAAAATTTATAGAAAAAATTATTTATGTCATGCGGGTCAATTTTAAATTTACCTCGTCAGCCTATTTTTTACGTAAAGTTTCATTATTTTTAATCGGGTTTAAATTATATTGATGCACACTAAACGTAAAGCGGCTAATTCCACGTTGGTTTGCTACTAATGTCCAGGCCAATTTGAATGTTTTTGTAACGATTAATTTAAAAAAAAAAAAAAAAAAAAAAAAAAGTGGTCTAAATGGTGTGCAGTACATGCCTTGAGCTGTTTCTGAAATCAGAGAACCCACCAAGCATGACTGGCAAGTACTGCCAGAGGTCATGAATTAAGAAAAGTAAATCAAATGGAATCTCGTGTGCTCCAACAGATACAAACACACATCTCCTTCTATTCTCATTTAGCAGAACAAATAAAGCAATTGCCTTCCTGCCTGGAACAATCTTAAATGCTTCTTCTATCCTTCCGTAGAACACAATTTAATTTTAATTTTTATTTAATTTTTAATTTTTGTTTTTTTAGCTCATCCAAGTTCTATATTTACGGATCCAAATAGAATCACCTGAGTGCTCACAACGTTAACCCAACAATTTTTCTCTTTGGTGAAGGGAGCAACTAAGTTTAAATGGAGAAGATGGCAAGCTTGCTAGGAAAAGCATGGAGGATGGTATGGAAGATTGGTAAAGAAGACCCAAGAATAGTGGCTCATTCTCTCAAAGTTGGGAGTTCACTGGCGCTTGTCTCCTTTTTGTTTCTTTTATAGCCTTTATTTGCAGGCATTGGGAAAAATGCTCTTTGGGCAGTGATGACTGTTTCTCTTGTTCTTGAGTTCACTGTAGGTAGGATATGAGCTGTGAAAGATAATTGCATTTCAAATGGTCACCCTTCATTTTTCATGCCTTTCTTCATAGTTCAGCTTGCGAAAACTTGGGGGCATCCACATCTTTATCTTTTTCATATATGGTATAGTTTAGTTTTGGGCTAAAATTGTTTGTTTGATCTACAGGTGCTACTTTATGCAAAGGACTGAACAGAGCGCTTGGGACATTACTTGCTGGTTCACTTGCATTTTTAATGGAGTACATAGCAAATGAGTCTGGCCGAGTTTTTCGAGCAGTTTTTATTGGCACTTCTGTCTTTCTAATTGGTACTCTACTGCACTTTTTTAAATTATGTGCATAGATTGGTCCTCCTTATTAGCCCAAATGAGCTTTATTCTTCTAGAGTTCGTGTTAAAAACCTTCTTGCTACCATATTTGCTTGTTCACCTTTATCAATCTTATTTTATTTTCGCTTTGCATATATGTTGAGTTCTATTTATGAGCTATATTTTTCAGCCCGCCAAATGGTTTTTAACAAATACCCACTTCTCATTAGCTGAAACTTTGATTCTTAACATTGATTTTTTTTCTCCTGCAGGCACTTCAGCAACATACTTGAGGTTCTTTCCATATATCAAGAAGAACTACGATTATGGCGTCATTATCTTTCTCATAACATTTAATCTAATAACGGTGTCTAGTTATCGTGTTAGTAACGTTTTGGAAATCGCAAAAGAACGATCCTACACTATTGCCATTGGCTGTGGCATCTGCCTGGTGATGACTCTATTGATTTTTCCCAATTGGTCTGGAGATAATCTTCACAATTCTGCTGTTTCAAAGCTTGAAGGCCTAGCAAAATCAATCGAAGGTGATAGAATCGATGGCCTTATGTACTTAGTTATCTGCATCATTGTACAATTTTAGTATTATTAAGTAATGTTTGAACTGGCAGCTTGTGTTAAGGAATACTTCCAAGATTCAAACTTCAGTGAGGACAGTTCATCTGAAGATTCAATCTATAAGGGCTACAAGGCAGTTCTTGATTCCAAGTCCAATGACGAGACCCTTGTAAGAGATCTCTCTTTTCTCCACTTCTCTAAAGTTAATCTTTAACCTTTGTTAATTATCTATCTACTCAAGATTGACATATATGCATAGCTAAACCCTTATCTAACATTTATAGCTTTTAAGTCATGTAGTTTTTAACATAATATCAGAGCGAGGTTTATTTAAGAGGTCTTGTGTTTAAACCTCATTGCGAGCATATATGTTTATTTGTCTCAGTTATTAGTAATATTTTCTTTTTATTATAAATCAAGTTCACTTGTTACTGCACGCGTAGACGAAGATGTTAATAACTTATTTACTTACAATTGATATACATAATAAGACTCTTAGCTAATATTATAATTTTTTAAGTCAAGTGTGTTCCAGCAAGCTTGGCTTGTTAGTTCTACTAAGGACACACACACACACATATATATATATATATATATATATATATATATATATATATATAAAATTATATACACACATATATATATAACTATATGATGTTGCTGGTGATGAAAGTAACTGTATAATATTGGCAAACTCATCAGGCAACACAAGCTAGTTGGGAGCCAAAGCATTTGATTTGCTGCCGTAGGTATCCATGGAAGCAATACGTGAAATTGGGAAACGTTCTACGCCATTTTGGTTACACAGCTATCGCTTTGCATGGATGTTTACAATCTGAAATTCAGGTGACTTAACAAAGATAATCATCGACCATTTGAGTTCAAATTCTTTCTTAGCAACCTTACAAGCACTAGTTCTTGTAATCTTGATTGTGCTGGAGTTAAATTCTTTGTTGTTTTTCATTTTGTTTCAGACTCCTAAATTGGTTCGTAACCTGTTCCAAAGTCCATGCATCAAAGTCGCCGAGGAAGTTGCAAAGGTGTTGATAGAACTTGCTGATAGTATTAGAAACCGACGGTGCTTCCAACCAAACTCGCTATCTGATAATCTCGACGAAGCCTTACAAGAGCTAAACAACATAATAACATCGCAGCCCCGACTCTTCCTGGGCTCCAATCAACATGTTCTTGCTGCCAGTACCGAACAAGCTACCATTCTAAAACATGGAAATAAGGAGAGCTTGCCACCGCTGCTTGAACGAAGAAGTAGCGTGGTTGCGGAGCATGGCGTGGAGTGTAAACAAAGTGTATTTAGACTTTCATCAGCAAAGATTGCAATGACTAGTCTTGAATTCTCTGAAGCACTTCCATTTGCAGCTTTTGCTTCTTTGCTGGTTGAGATGGTGGTGAGGCTTGATCTTGTTATAAAGCAAGTTGAGGAACTCGGGGTATTGGCAAAGTTCAAAGAGTTGAGAAAACCGGAGTTAGAGAATACTGAAGTGGCAAACCATAGTAGTAGAAAAGAGAACCATACGCAGTTGCAGCCTGAAATGGTTTCTGTACACATTGAATGATGAGAGTTAGAGATACTAAATCTGCATTTGGTTTTTATGTCCATAATTTTAGAAATATGGAAATTTTGTTCCAGAATTTACAAAGAAAACTAGTTATTTTCAAGAAATGATAATTTTTTTTTCCTAGTTTTCACTACCTTGTATTCACTTTCTAGTTTACTAACCTAAATTGATCGAGGTTAGAGTTGTACTCAATATCTTAAAATTAATTTCATTTGATATTCACCTTTGTTTACCTTAAAGAATCTCCATGTCAACACTTTAAATAAAAAAAGGCCATAGTCTGTATTTTTTGTGATGCAAAAATGATTATGTATAAATAATAATAATAATAATAATAATAATAAATCAAAATAAAAAAAATCATAAGCAATCATGCCCAGACATTATAATTAGCGGGCATCACGTTTCCATCTAATTAATAAGTCATCCACCCAATCTCATAAATTTTCTGAAAAACCTCATGCCATTTATGTCTCATTAAATGATCTTTTACCCAAGTGGGTACATCTGGAATGCCCCCCCTTTCCCTTTTGACTTACAGGGTACAGCCCATATCTGATTATGAATAAAAAAAAACAGCTTCATGTGTGCTGTATATATATTTATATATAAAAAATTACTTCATAAACATACAAAAGGGATAGAGGATTGAAGGACACATGCCATGTGCAGAGTGGAGGATATAATACAATAAGTCCACCAAACGCCCCCCACCAGAGCCAGCATCTGAACTCACTTTTTCAAAGAAGAATGCCCATTTCATCATTTTTTTTTTCTTGCTACAGTATAAGAAACAAATTTCTCCTGAGATCTTATATTTCATTTGTTATACCAAAAGTGTTCTGTTTCATGCTAGAACAAAAACTATGAGAAGTAATGTTACCAATTTGGATTTTTTGATGATGAAGATGACAAACTTGGGAAGGAAAGCTTGGATGGTGATGTGGAAAGTTGGGAAAGAAGACCCAAGAAGAGTGATCCATTCTTTGAAATTTGGCTTGTCTTTGTCACTGGTTTCTCTCTTGTTCCTTTTGGAACCTTTATTTGCAGGTATAGGAAACAATGCAATTTGGGCTGTCATGACTGTGGTAGTAGTGTTTGAATTCACTGCAGGTAAGAACTAAACTTCTCTTCAGTTTATAGTTCAAACATTTGCATTTATAAAATTTCTTCTTTCCAAATTCCTAGGTGCAACTCTATGCAAGGGATTCAATAGAGGACTTGGGACACTTTCTGCTGGATCACTTGCATTTCTAGTTGAGTTTGTTGCTGATAAGTCAGGTCGGGTCTATCGAGCTGTTTTCATCGGAACTTCAGTGTTTCTCATAGGTATGTTTACTTTGCTTCATTAATATTGCTCTGGAGATAATTTTTTGTTTATTTACTTTAACTTTTTTTTTTTTTTTGTTGGGAATAGGATCTGTTGCAACATATTTGAGGTTCTTTCCATATGTGAAGAAGAACTATGATTATGGTGTTTTGATCTTTGTTCTAACGTTTAATTTGATAACCGTTTCGAGCTATCGTGTTGAAAATGTTCTCCGCATTGCCCATGAACGCTTCTATACTATCGCCATTGGCTGCGGCATATGCCTTGTAATGAGTTTGCTGATTTTCCCCAACTGGTCTGGTGAATATCTCCATGACTCAGCTGTGTTCAAGCTTAAAGGCTTAGCCAATTCAATTGAAGGTACTTACTTCATATCCAAATGTCTTGTTCTTTTGTGTAATCAATGTACATAATTTACTGAGTGTCTAATGAAAGTTCACACAGCTTGTGTGAAAAAATACTTTGAAGACGCCGAGGCTGACACTACCAATGATCAAACATCTGAAGAAGATCCAATCTACAAGGGCTACAAGGCAGTTCTTGATTCCAAATCTACTGATGAGACACTAGTAAATATTGCTCTATCTTTTCTACTTACTGGGAAGTAATAAATTGATCTCAAACTTATTCCTAACTTTTTTTAAGAATGGAATCTCTGATCTGATCAGGCTTTATATGCAAGTTGGGAGCCTAGGCATTCTATCCACTGTTACAAGTTCCCTGGGAAGCAATATGTGAAACTGGGCACTGTTCTCCGCCATTTTGGATACACCGCCATTGCTTTACATGGATGTCTAGAATCAGAAATTCAGGTCAAGTGCTTAAATTACCTTATCTTTTTCACATCTTTTTTTTATTTTCAAATCTATTTCACAGTGAAACATCAACATCATTATGTAGGTATGCTTCTATATGTGACAGATTTATCAGCTCTTTGTCCTGTTTCACATTTTATAATGAAAAATTACATCAGTACTTGCATACTAAAATGATCCATCAACATCTAATCTTAGATGGATTGCACAAAAAAATAGACCTCATATGTATTTAATCTGTACATTTACTTGGGCAGTTTTGGAAGTATATACCCTGTTTTGACGAATCTATGAGAGGATGTACAAAGTACATAGATGCTAACTAGCTTCTCTATAGTCTATTTCACCTCTGCCAAATGTTTTGACATTTTCTCAGGAAATTATTTTGAGATGTTAAGTTTAATGATGCATGGTTTATTTTTGTCATAGACGCCAAGATCGATTCGGGCTGTTTTCAAAAGACCTTGCAAACGAGTTGCGGAGGAAGTTACAAAGGTGCTAATGAAGCTTGCAGATAGTATAAAAAACCGACAAAGATTCTCACCTATCTTCCTGTCTGATAATCTAAAAGAGGCATTGCAAGAGCTTGATAACACCATAAAATCCCAACCTCGACTCTTCCTTGGCTCAAACCAAGGACGTGGCGGTGGCTTTAACACACCCGCTGGATCTAATGAAGCTACACCTAGAAAACAAGATGCATCATCAACATGGGCCATTAACAAATTGGTGGCTGGCAATGAACGAAAAGTCTTGAAGCCAAGCTTGAGTAAAATTGCTATAACAGGTCTTGAATTCTCCGAAGCACTTCCATTTGCTGCATTTGCTTCTTTGTTGGTAGAGATGGTAGCAAGGTTGGATCTTGTTATAGAGCAAGTTGAAGAACTAGGAAGACTAGCAAACTTCAAAGAGTTAAAAAGTGATGACATGGAAGTTGTGGTTGCCCAAAACAAAATGCAAATTAGTCCAAGCGAGATTGAGGTCCCAAACCTCAGTTCCCATGGAGCTGAATGATCAAAAAAAGTGTTTTAGATGATATGTCATGGCTCATGAGGTGTTGGCTTGTGTCCTAGCAACAAGGCCCGTTACTTCGAAGGCCTACAATATCGGTATCATCATTTTTATGAAGACGCATTATTTAGTTTTGCCCTTGATCAGTAGGGGGCATGACATGGTCTATTCCTGAGAAGCCCATACGTTATATGGTATACAACCATCATATATAAATAGAGTTGGTCAGTTGAAATGTTGTAAGATCTGTACTTGAGAAACACAAGCTGAAAGATTTTTAAGTTCAATTTATTAACATGAAGCCCTTTTGCACTCAGTCATAATTGAATGCAGTACACAATTAATTAATATAATAATGGATTTAACATTTAGTTATATTTATCATTTTATAAGAAATCAGATAAGAGGCTGACATGGTAATTCACATTGCTTCCCTCTTCCAACTGATCTCTCTTAAAGCAAATTTAAATTCAATTTATCTTTTTCCATCTACCTTTTGTAATTTCAATATTTTACTATTTTTTAGAATTTCAGCAATTTAATATAAATGGCGTTAATTAATATATTATCAAAATATTATCATTATTATTTTTCTTATAAATTAAGTTTTGATCATTTTAAACATTAATTAAACAAAAAGAACTTGATTTAATTCCAATTTATGTTTTGATTAGCTTCAATTACTAGAGTAACTTGGTGCTCTTCAAGACTTTGATCCTACTTTCCTACCCGCCATTGTCAAATCCATAAATATAAAGAGCCTCAACTGCATGCCGGGGGCATAAATATTTGCAATTAAATTGAGAAAAAAAAAAAAAAAAAACCTGAACTTTGACTACTTGCACGGGCTGGCAAAGGAACCATCTATTTATAGCTTTGATCACGAGCACTTGGTCAATGGAGGCTGACCAATAAATTAGCTCGAGTACTCTTCACCATTATTGTCATTACTCTTACAACTAGAACCTGCTAATAAAAGAAAAAGAAAAATCTACGACACATGTCAAGCATACCTAACGCCAAATGGCAATCCGAGAGCCCTCCACCTTGCATGAAGAAATCAATGAAAGGATGGAAGAGTCTTTGCACAGGCTGGTGTTGCTGTCACAAACCTTTCCCATGCATGTGAAGCCCCTCATATTAGTTTAGGTGAACCACAGCTTCCTCTTTCTTGCTTTTCAGGCAAGTCAAGGTTGCTGCTCTAATGGGCTTTTCTTGTGAACCCATGGCAACAACTAGCTTTGCACCATTCATGCCTGCCCATCAACCCTTTAGCTAGCTAGTTGAACAACCTCCAGCAGTAGAATTCCAAACCACAGGCCTTTGTTAATGCATATGGTAGCTGGTATAAGTAAAGGAAGCTTAATAAATTAACTCTAATCCCCGTCGCATAGAACATTATGTATTAAATCTCCGCATGTGTGTTATGTTGCAATTGAATCATTTGCTCATACTACTTTTTTAGATGTTTTTGGGTTTTATGCTAATACTGATATCCTTTCCTAACTTAATTGCTAGCATGGCGTTTTATAGATACCCGAGGAGTAAAACCTCCTCTATAGAAACTCAAAGGCAGTGGTCTTTGTTTGTGAGGTTAAGATGTGGTAATCACTTACTGGTAGGTTCACGAGAATGAAATTTAGAAAAAGCACTTTATTGCACAAAAGAGAAAAAAAAAATCTTGTAAAAGTGACTCTACAAAATACAAAAGATGGCCATAAAAATAAGGCAATGGTACAAAGTTAAAGCAAATGGAAGCATGATTAATGATAATGACATAATAAAAAACCATGTCCGTTTATTTATTTCCTAGACTTTTGGTATAATTGTAGAATAAACCTCTTGGCCATTTGATTTCCTTTGATCAATGTCACGCATCTCCAATATTTTTGGCATCTCCAATTTTTTTGGCAAGATATTCCTACTCCTTTGCTAAGAACTATGGTGACCAGCTTAAGATGAGAACGACGTTAGGAACTTGGACACTATTTTCGTAACAGAGTTGTTGTTTCTTTTAAATTTGACTTGTGTACCATTTATGATAGCTACACCTATTTATGTCAAACTTACTTTAATGGAAGTCATGTGAATTATGAAGGTTCAGCTTGGTTGCCCAAGTTGATATAAAGTGCACACAAGCCTTGTTTTGTGTGGAGAGGAGGAGAATTTAAATGCTCACCCCAAAAACTGAGTCTCAATTTCTTTGAAAGACCCTTCTCATGAGGGTCTCCTTTACTTCAAATTGAAGAGAAAATCTCTTCTTAAACACCATTGTTATTTCTATTCTCATACTTATAATATACCCTCTGACCCATATTGTTATTATTATTATCAGTATTATTATTATTATAGCTATTCATTCTGTCATTAAGAGACATTATCAGCAATTATTTTTAGTCATGGAGATGGACAAGAACCAAGTATGCAGTGAAGACAAACACACCATGAAGAAAATGTTTCCAAAACTTCTCGGGAAGTTAGGAAGCTTGCCAGGACGTTTGTGGAGAATGATATGGAAAGTTGGTCGAGATGACCCAAGAAGAGTTACACATTCCCTGAAAGTTGGGTTCTCCTTGACACTGGTTTCTCTGTTGTATTTGATAGAGCCATTGTTCAAAGGAATTGGGCAGAATGCAATATGGGCTGTCATGACTGTTGTTGTAGTACTTGAATTCACTGCAGGTAATTAATGACTTGTTTGTTAGTATAAAAAAAAGTGCTCGTTTCTATGTTTACAATAATATCTAATCCACCAATTTTTTTTTTTTTTTTTCTTGACAAGTTCTTGTGTTCCATTTCTAGGTGCAACTCTGTGCAAGGGACTCAACAGAGGACTTGGGACACTATGTGCAGGGTTGCTAGCATTTTTGATAGAGTATATAGCGGATGAGACTGGACATATGTTTCGAGCAATCTTCATTGGAACTGCAGTATTTTTGACGGGCTCAGCTTCTACATACTTGAGGTTCTTTCCATATGTGAAGAAGAATTATGACTATGGAGTTGTGATTTTTCTCTTGACATTTAATCTGATAACTGTGTCAAGTTATCGTGTTCACAACATTTTGCGCATTGCCCATGAACGCTTCTACACTATCGCCATTGGCTGTGGTATCTGCCTTCTAATGAGTCTATTAGTTCTTCCTAATTGGTCTGGTGAAGATCTCCATCATTCTACCGCATCCAAGCTCGAAGGCCTAGCAAGATCAATTGAAGGTAAATACTAAAACAACTAATAACTTGAGTTCTTCATTTGATTTGAATTACATGTCATCTAAATGTTTATAACCATTGAACCTGTAGCTTGTGTTCACGAGTACTTCCAAGATTCAGAAAATGCTGCCGATAAATCATCTGAAGAGGAAATTTACAAGGGCTACAAAGCAGTTCTTGATTCTAAGTCCATCGATGAGACCCTAGTAAACACTTTTTTCCCTTTTCTTTTCTTTTCGTGTAAATTAGATCTACGGATTGCTAGAAATGGACTAATTGGGAGTAATGAAAGTTCTCTATAACTTCGAAATAATCAGGCATTGCATGCTAGTTGGGAGCCAAGACATTCTAGACACTGTTACAGGTATCCATGGCAGCAATACGTGAAACTTGGAGATATTTTGCGCCATTTCGGGTACACTGCTGTTGCTCTACATGGATGTTTGCAATCTGAAATTCAGGTAATTAAGATCGTTAACAATTTCGTTTCTCAAGGTCATTTATAGTATCATTTGCTTAATTTTCTTCATAATCATTCTATACATCATCCCTGTCAATTGCAAGATTCTGTAATGATCAATGCCTCTAAATCATCACATGAAGAGTTATTTGTATGAAAGGTATTACTTTTATCATGCTTAGTTCAGCATGTACAAACAGTAGAACAATCTAAATTACTTGGTCTACCTTCTCTTCTTTCAGCTACTGTTAGTACACATAAAGATTATGATCACTCAGCAAACTTTGCATTGCATAGAATCATTTGGCGAATGTTCGGTGAAACTTTGTTTTTGAAGTATATGGTGAAGCCTATTGAGTTTTTTTGTCAGTTTAATCAGACATGGTTATATGGTTTTTAGACGCCAAGACCGGTTCGAGCACTATTCAAAAACCCATGCATTCGAGTCGCTAATGAAGTTGTGAGTGTTCTGATGGAACTTTCTGATAGCATTAGAAAGCGCCGCCATTGCTCGCCAGGATTGTTATCAGATAATCTTCATGAGGCTTTGCAAGACCTTAACAAAGCCATAAAATCACAGCCTCGACTCTTCCTAGGCTCCAACCGCAGCCAAAACACCAACTTGCTAGCAGTAGCTGCTGCAGCTGCAAATCAGAAAAAGAACTCGGGGTCTTCCTTATCCTCCGTCAAGACCGACACATCAGCATTGCTAGAATGGAGAACGAATCGGGTGGCTGATCAATCAAAGGAGCCTGAACGGAAAACCTTAAGGCCAACGTTGAGCAAGATTGCACTTACTAGTCTTGAGTTCTCAGAAGCGCTTCCTTTTGCAGCATTTGCTTCTTTGTTGGTGGAGATGGTGGTGAGGCTTGATCTTGTCATAGAACAAGTTGAAGAATTGGGAAGACTAGCAAACTTTAGAGAGTTCAAGCCCGATCTAGAAATCGTTGTTGCTCGCGATGCTATGAGGACGAAGAAGCGTAGAGAGTTGCATCCTCATCTTGGTTCCCATGACATAGAATGATGATAATATTATAGTGATGAACACCTTTGATGTATGTGCTGTCATGGCTTTGGCAAGTGATGATGAGTCTTAAGAAGTAGTGAGGTTTGTTAAAATGGGACACAATCATGGTGGTAATACATATTTCCTGCCAAAGAGCATGTATTAATAAGATGATTTTTTGAGAATATTTTCCTCTACTTAGTCAAAATATTTTATGTGAATTATGTTGTTTTGATCATTTGGACATGCACGAGGAGAATAACACAATCAATGAACAAATGCAAGAAAATATAGGCCTGCTCGATCAAGGATCAAGTGATCAATGAGGTGAATCTTTAAGGTCGATATTTCCAATAAGCAAAAGCATGCTAGTAATGGAGGACATGTTGGTGAAATGAAAGCATTTTAGATACTAATTCTTTGTGCCACTTAAGGAATGAATGGAACACACTCCTCAAGCTCGATTAAGAGAAAGCCATATACATATAATGTCTTCACTGCTGACGAGTTATGCTTATATTTGTGACATAAGATGGTTCTGCACAGTATTGCCAAGGCGAAAAGACAAACCAAGGTGGTAAGCCTTTAAAAGGCCCACCTCGGCAAATGGGACTAAGATAAATAATAAAATAATTATTTAAAAATTTTAAAATATTTATTTATTCGTTGGTCCCAATTCATGTGTGTGTTTGTGTGAAAAATAGATAACGTATTAAAATAAATAATATATTATTTATTTTAAAATATTATTTGACTTTTATTTGTTTAGGATTTAAGATACAATTTTATTTTTCAAGTCCTCAAAAAAATAAAAAATATTTTAAACACCCCCTAGAACGCCTTGATCATCGCCTAGGTGCTTGGGATGGCAAGCATCTAAGCTTTGTCTATGCTTTGACAACATTAGTTCAGTGGTTGAGTACAAGCACATCTACATTGCTCGTCTCACGTTTAAATCACCTCTTTTGGCTCCATTGAAGGTTTAATACCAACATTTTCTGATTTTGTAATACCCTGATTATTTTGTATGCGTACATGATCTAATTGATTAATTAGTATAGACTCATGTATATATATTAATCTGTGTCTATATATATGACATTTTATTAATTGGTGCATATATATGTATATATATATATTTGACATATTATCTTGAATTAATTAATGTAGAAATATGCAATTAATTAATTAATTATAATTAATTGGTGTAGACGTATATGTATATGCATTAATATAACCATATGTATATATATATACATATATTTGACATATTATCTTGAATTGATTAATGTAGAAATATGTAATTAATTAATTAATTTTAATTAATTGATGTAGATGTATATGTATATGCATTAATATAACCATATGTATATATATTAATTAATTACAATTGATATATGTATTAATGCTAGGCATGTAGTAATACATGGGTATACAGACATATATATATATATATATATATATATATATACTTAGTATGTGTATCTGCATAATATTCTTTATTATTATAATCGTCTTCACTATTAAAATATTTAGTATAAGGAAACAATATTTTTGATATTATATTTAGTATAATATTTTTGAAACTTAAATATATGTGTGTGTGTGAATATATATATATGTGTGTGTGTGTGTGTGTGTGTGTGTGTGTAAGTAAAGGAAAAAAAAAATGTAAATTGGTGCATGGGCGTGTGTGTGTGTAAGTAAAGGAAAAAAAAATGTAAATTGGTGCATGGGCCAACCCTAAACTCTAAACCCATAGGGACTACTATCATTGGAAAGAGAATGTGTACATGTGATCTTAGATTTAAGGATAACCTGATTTTGGCAAATCTCCGAGCACTTCTATTCCACGAGTACGATGTGATATTAGGTATGAACTGGTTGGACTAGTACGAGGCGCAAATCAATTGTCCCAAGAGAAGAGTAACGATAGCGTTGCCCTCAAGAGAAGCCTTTAAAATTAACGTTGATATTCATAGGTTACTTGGGTGCCCAATGGTGGCCATATTAGTTGCTTAAGGCAGAAGGACAACCTCGATAAACTCTTAGAAGAGGACTCTAAAGGACAGAAAGAGATCAAGAGCCTAGAAGTGGTCCAAGACTATGAAGATGTATTCCTGATGACTTATCCGAACTACCACCAACTAGAAGCATCGAGTTCAAGATTGAACTCTAACTTGGAATATGGCATCAGTAGAATTAATCGAGTTAAAGACTCAACTAGACGAGCTCCGAGATAAAGGATTCATCAAACCAAGTGAATCACCTTGGGGAGTTCTAGTGCTATTTGTAAAAAAGAAGCACAGATCTATGAGACTTTGCGTTGACTATCAAAAACTGAATTAAGCGACGATAAAGAGCAAGTACCTTTACCAAGGGTAGAAAACCTATTCGATCAATTGAGAGGAGCGACTCGTTTTTCCAAAATTGATCTTAGGTCAGAATATTATCAGTTGAGGATCTGTGAATCAACCATTCACAAGACTACCTTTAAAGCTTGATATCGACACTTCGAGTTTACGGTGATACCCTTTGGTTTAACCAATGCCCTGGCAACATTCATGGACTTAATAAACCGAGTATTTAAGCAATACCATGACTAGTTTTTCATGGTATTCATTGACGAAATCCTAATATACTCCAAGTCCAAAGAGGAACACTTAGAACACTTGAAGATCATGTTAGAAACGCTTAGAAGACACCAACTATATGCCAAGTACAACAAGTGTGAATTCTGGATGAAGACGGTCAAATTTCTTGGTCATGTAGTATCAGCAAAATGAATCTCTATAGATCCTGAAAAGGTAGAAACTGTCACAGATTTGAAATAACCTAAGATGGTCACCGAGATTTGAAGCTTCTTGGGCTTAGCTAGATACTACAGAAGATTCATTCAAGACTTTTTCCAAATTAGCAGAACCTATGACCAGACTGACCGGAAAGGAAGTTTCGTTCAATTAGGATGAGAAGTGTGAACAATCATTCTAAGAACTCAAGAGGAGATTGACTTCGGCCCCTATCTTAGTCACTCCAACTCATGGCATCACATATGTTATGTACACAGATGCTTCACAAAATGGATTGGGTGCAGTCCTAATGCAAGAAAGAAAGGTTGTTGTCTATGCCTCGCAACAACTAAAGATCCATAAACGAAACTACCTAACACATGACTTAGAGCTAGCAGCTATAGTGTTTGCCTTGAAGACATAGAGACATTACTTGTATGATGAGAGGTTTGACCTGTTTTCATGTCACAAAAGTTTGAAATACATTTATACTAAAAAAGAATTGAACCTCAGGCAGCGTAGGTGGATGAAATTTCTTAAAGACTACGATTTTCAACTCCATTACCATCCAAGAAAAGCCAATGTAGTAGCAGACGCCCTCAGTAGAAAATTCAGCAAACAAGAGAAGGAAAAGGGTCAGATGTACCAACTGATCGAAGACTTCAAGATGGGCGTAACATTAAATGAAGAACGAACCTATTTATATAATATGACTTGTCAATTGGATCTTCTACATCAGATCAGGGAATATCTAAGGCAAGACAAATGGCTCACAATGTTGATTGAAGGAATTCAACGAGGAAAGCTGTAGTACCTGAAATTTTAAAGTGTTGTAATACCAAAAAAATTTTTTATGACTATAATTAAGTGTCAAACAACCTTAGTCAACAAATGTTAACCATTATCAGGAAAGTCATGAATGACAAGAAAGTGTTATAAATTTATTTTTTTGACATATTTGAAAATTGTCATAAATAGTAATATTGATCAATAGTAAAATTAACTAATAGTATGATAAATAATAAAGTTAATTAATAGCATTGTAAATAGTAAAGGTGACTAATAGTGTCATGAAAAATAAAGTTGATTATAAGTAGTAAAGTTGATTATTAGTTTAATTAAAATAATTAAGTAAACTTTATCTCTAGTAATAACTTCATTTTTAATAAATAAAAGTAATTTTATGTCGGGACCCCTTCCCAGAGTCAAGGGCGGCCCGACCGACACAGCGGTCTGACGAAACTCTCTCACCAAGACGAGTTCGCCCAACCGCTGTTAAGCCATCTTTGCAAACCTCATGTGATGGGACGATATCAGAATGATTGGAATCATTCAAACCAAAGTAAGCAATAATTCAAACGATAGCATTTCATTTACATAGTCTGTCCAAAATACATATTCAACCATTTTGACTAGTACAAAACTATGACCAACCTCAATGAAAA